>JAIPRN010000047.1:0-129195 GCA_025469175.1 Geopemphigus sp. TES_GeoC_2020
TGTGTGTGTGTGTGTGTGTGTGTGTGTGTGTGTGTGTGTGTGTGTGTGTGTGTGTGTGTGTGTGTGTGTGTGTCCGTGTGTATATATATGTGTGTGTGTGTGTGTGTGTGCACGCAGTGTGCACTTAGTTTGGCAAATGGATTTCTTTTACGGTTCGAATATAATATTATTTTATAATATTAAAACGATTTGAATCTCTATAGGATTGCTTAAAAAAAAACTTCCGTTTCGTAAACAAAACTACAAATACGAATTGTATGAAACATATATATATTTTGGTAAATATAGACACAATACCTGAGACAAGCGTAATTATCGTTTTTATTTTAATTTTAATCAACCGTAAAATCCACACACGTATACTCGTACAGAAATACGACACTTTGATACACGTAAACATTTAAAAATAATCGTATGTATGTGTATGTGTGTGTATGTATGCGCACGAGAATTGTCCGTTCGTTTTTTTTTTCATTTATACGTAGAAATGCAAATAAAGATTTTTTGCGTCGCGTAGACGGCGAGCGTTTCGAAAATTACGCATTTTTTCTTTCGAGGTGTGAATTATTACTTGCACGAGTTTCAAAATCTGTGTTGAAGATACACCGATATGTTAATATATATATATATATCAAACGGTCTTCTCATTTTTTCTATACGCGTATGGTATAATAATAATTTATAGAAAATGCTACGAAATATTAACAACGTAAATGAATGTATGTAAACGAAGCTGTATGTAGTGATTATTTCCTTATTACGCGATCAACATTATATTAGAACTGTAGTCGTGATAAGACTTGCGTTTTTGTTTCATTTAATTTATCACTCTGGAACTAATTTTTTTCTTTTATTTTTAATAATTATATAGGTTATATATTAGTAATAAGTATATTTCGTTCCGTCGTAAACTATTATAAATAAATATATATTTCTGATAAATAAAACTGTATAACTATTTTCCTGGTAACGATATACCGGAACAACGAACTAATACTATAAAGGGCGGTTTTGTTATCGCGGTTATTTTGTATTATTTTCGATAATGGACCGTGTGTCTTGACAACAACTTTATCATTGTGTACACACGTGTGTATTTCCATTAGTTAAACATATTTTTTTTCACCGCGTATAGAGTAACGATAAGGTTTTTTTTTTGTACAGAAAACGTACAAACGGAAAAAACGATATTTAGGTTTGTATGAAACACTCTTGAGCATAATGAACACACAATCGTCTGGAATGAAATACAACGGCCAGGACAATTTCAAACGATTAGATCGTTAAACGACGGTTATTGTATTGTCTTTTAACGACGGTTCCGTCGGACATTAGTTAATAAATTATCGGGACTTATAACACGAAATAATAAAGGTTGTCCAGTGAACTAACTTAATTGTATTTATATATTTACAATCGTATATCCGTATGTATGTTCGTTAAAAATCGAGAGAAGTTTAAGAATATTACTATTTTCTAACCGAATAAAACGTTATGAAAATGACGACGAGAGGAACTACGATTAAGTTATACGTAATAATTTTAGTCGTAAATTCGATGGAGTTCAAACGATAAAAGGCGACCGAACGGTTTAATTATATTTACGGATTTTTTTTTGAAAAACAAGAAACAAACTCCACTACTATATTACAGATATAATCGCGATATAACTCGTCCCCCTGGCAATACGAAGTACACTGTGACGTAAAACGTTTATATATATAAATGTATTAAAATTATAAAAAAATTTCGTAAAAACTTCAAACGTATAGCGTAAAAAACATTATTTATATATCGTATATTTGTGTATATGTATATATATATTTCACAAAATCAGTTTATACGATTTATGTATCCATATACCGTAATGTAATAAGTTCCCGGAGCGATAAATGACCATGGGACCTGTGTGACCATTTCTCCTTGAGACTTATCTATATCAATAAAGCGTAGGTAAAAGTACGTGAAAAGCAAACGTTGTCGTATAAACTTTTTCGATTTATATTTATTGGTACTCGCGTAAGACAGTATCATCGTATAGACAAAAAGCTAACGTTTTTTTGAAAACGACTCTTACGTACGTACGCACACACGTATATTATTCGAAGACCTATAACGTGATAAGGAAAATTCGGAGAAAGAACTCGTCGACCGCGCGTATTTTGTACTAAATAAATATTACGGCGCGTTATAAATTAGAATTCGAGGTTACGCGTTTTACCCGAATAACGTCGTAAAACCGTTTTTGAGTTTTCAAAGTTAAAACGTGCGTTTATTACGCGCTATTTCCCGGTTTTCGTTTATTTACCCACAAACGCGCCGCGCCATTTATAAACGCGGTGACTAGTACACGTTTCTCGAATCGGACGCCAATCGACATATTATGTAACGCACGAATTACGTAATACCGTCAGTTTAGTGTCGTGTGGGCACAATATATTCAACGTGATATTATATTGCGGAAATTTCGACGTTATTAAACGAACGAATAACATACGTTTGAATGGACCGCGCAAGTACAGCAGCGACTGCGCGAGATGGAATCCGATTCGAGTTCACGCCCGTTGGGTAATTAAATATGCGTATTTAAACGCTTTGTAAAAATATTTCGTTTGTATAAATTCGCGTATTCGTGATAAAAAAGCACACACACACACAAATATCGTAATTTCGTACAATTATTTTTGATTAAAACGTATACTTTTTAACGAATACGAAGTTCGACGAATTATATTCAATCACGGTTTTGTTCGCGACATTTCCGAAATATACAAAAAATACAAAATAAAAACCTACAAATATATATATTACATACAAATAATTACTTTGCGAAAAATTGCCGATAATTTCGTTACGATAAAAATGAATATTTCTTCATAATTGATTCAAGTAGCCGGTTCATTTTTTAGAATAAATAACCCTTCTATATAAACGAACGTATTCGATTTAAACCGAAAAGCGAATTCGTATAAATTACGTACATGTTCACGGAGAAAAGAGAAATATATCAATTTTACCGAAATTAAGTTTGTACCATACCGTATTTTTTTCGAACTCTGATGATATATTATATATTATCTGTTGTACTTAATATACGTATATATTTTTGTTAATAACAGTTATTCGAACCGATAATATTACGAGCGTATGTATAACGTAAATAACATTTTATATAATCTTGGTCAGAACGATAAATCAAAATATGCGTATATTAACTTGGTTTTTGATAAAACAAACACATTTTCTACACGTTTCGAAATATAACGGGAAATAATAGTTAATTTCTTTTTTTTTGGAACAGAATACCGAAAGCGCTCGTACGTAATACTATTACGCGTTAACGTATTTTACGCGTATCTTTCGATATTTTTTATTCACGTTAGTCGGTGTACGTTTTATTGATATGGACTGTTTCGATTCGGACTTAACGACGTACTTTATCTTCTTATTTTTTTTTTGAAGGCAGAAATAAATAAAACTAAAATCGACCATAACCCAATAATATATATATATATATTGAACTTTTATCAACCCGATATTACTGAAAATGTATTTCCGTATATTTTTTTCCAGTATAAATCATAAAAATCGAAAGTATCGAAATTGACCAAAGTTTCCAATATTATGACCGATTTGAGTCGTGCGTGTATAGAAATTAATATTATTAATAAAGCTACGTTTTGAAATTAAATCGTTTTCCTAATGTTTATCGATCTATGATCTGACGTAAATAGTCGTCGCTTTAATTATTAACGTGGACGCGAAATTTGTTTTCGATGGTCGCGTAATATTCGTCCGGAAAATAAGGTAAATTTATTACGAATTTAATAAAAAAAATATAATACGAAGTGCGTAGACGACCGATTCGTAATACGATTAACGAACGACGATCGCGAATTGAGGAGAAAGGAAAAAATGTAACCATTTAACAAAATACAAGCCACTCCGAAGGAGATAACTTTGTTCCAGGGACCAAATGTTTAAGGTACGCCCGGACCGTCATTAACGTAACGACCAACGGATACCTATCAACCGTACTTGGACACAATCGAGTATTCCGTTAAGAAACCGGAACACGCGCGTCGTTAATTTCGATTTTACGTTTCGCGCCGCTTTCGAAAATACCGATCATTAAGGGCGTGTTTGATTATCGGCACCCGCGGTCGAAATAGTTGTTTGTTTCGTTTTGAATTTTGAAGTGGCGGTCGTTACGAAATTCTCGTCGTTTCGTCGATAACATACTGCCGGTTGAAAACCGCCGCGTACAGGGACGGGACAAACGAACGCCACTTTCGCAGGACTTTGAAACGGTTACGATCCGATAATATAATCGGCGATAATAATAACGATAATAACGATAGCCGCAGGTATACGCGGCACGCACGCGTTTGACGTCCGCGTCGATCTAATCGCGCGGGCGAATAAATAACGTGTTTTCCCGCGCTACGACGCTTTTATGGTCCAATCACCCGGCCGTTCGCGTGCTTTCCGAAACGTCCGTCGCGCCGTTGCCAACGATTTTCCGAAGTAATTGCCGACGATCCGGAGAGCGTGGTGGTGATACCGTCGAAGTGAACGCCGACCGAGTTTTGTATCGCGCGTAAAAAGCGCAAAACTGCAGCGGGGACATTTTCGTGCGACCGAAATATTCCGCTTTAGCCATTCGACGGAACGATTTCGGAGTCCCGGATAATAGTAATCATAATGGCCGGTTCCAAGTACGTCGATCGTGCGGAAAAAGTAAGCGTATAATACTTGAACATATGCGTACGTATGTATCGGTTAGGTTTTCAATTAATTCCGATACCACGTGGTGGTTTTCGATTTTTACAAATTTTCGTCTAAAAAACCGTCCTTGGTGGCGTTTTAATCCCGACGACTTGTGCCCGGAATATGTTTTCGGATCGTTCGACGCGTAATTATCGGTTCGCTAATATTTGTTAGCGTTCGAAGAGCTACGGCGTAGCGCCGCCGCGCGACTTCGGAGAACGAATACAACGGATTATCGTCGTAAGCGTACGGTGAAACGCGAACGGTTAGGAAACGTAGAATTCGTAAAACTTGGAACAATTTCGCTAGTATCGTTCGCAAAAAACCCGGTGTTCGAATAATAATAAACGTCGGACGGGACAGCGCGTGGTGTCAATATAAATATCTCCCGTACGGAGACCGTGTACTCGGCAATCGAATAGCTATTGAAAGCGCGTTGTAGAAACTTTTACTTATGAAAACGTTCCGCGATATATTATTTAAAGTTTCCGAAGTTATTCGCCGGTTTCGAGAATACGGGTTTCCAAAAATCGATTTTAGAAACGCGCTTCGACGGGCGGAACGAGTGGGCGAATGGCGGCGTTAGTTAATACGTTCGGCTACGTGAAGTGGTTTGGCGGGCGATATTCGATCCGAATTACCGATTTCGGGGCTGGCGTCTTTTAACGTAAATTGCGACGCGTTACAGAATTGTAAAACGTCGCGTGCTCCGGACTTTTCACGCGTACCTACCTACGAACTATTATCGTACCGTCCACGTAAATCCGAAATTTCGGTCGAATTCCCCACGTTCGTTTTATCGTACACGCGGTTTTCAAACCCCCGACGTTATTCCGTAATTACCGTAAAACACGCGCGGTCGCCATAATACGTTCACGCGAGTACGAAATAATTTACGATTTTATCTCGGTCAAAAAACGATATTGACCGAAAAGTACGTAAAATACTCGAGCGTACTTATTAAAATTATCCGAATTCGAAAATAATCGGGTTAAATAGGTACACTTTCCGTGGCGATATTTCGTTATTAAAATTTGTAGAAACGACGTGCATTTTTTCTGCGTGGTAAATGTACGCTAATTCTGGCGCGTTAACGTTCGAATTACTACCGTAAAAAGTGTTCGGAGTCTAAATTTAAAAGCCAGTTGTAAATACTAAGACGTTTACGGACGTAAAAACTGCGAGATCGCGTAAAAATAAAATATTCTCTCGAATAAACGTATAAACGTATAATCGGAAAATGGTTCGAAGAAATACGCCTTTTGCCCGCCGAAAACAGTTACTCGAAAAGAATATGTATAAACGCCTCCCTCCTCCCCCCGTTAAGAACGGAACAAAAGCCAATCGAATTTCGAAAAATCCATCGAAACATATGTACACACGCTATTTACGGTACAAATTTGAAACCAAAAACAATAGTTAACGTGCGCTAATTTTTTAAAATACAGGAACGAATTTTGAATAAAATTCAAACGCAATTGAACGAGTGGAAAGAGCTCGTGGTATTGTTGCACGCGATAATTTTATGGGAAAAAAAGTGGTTTCCCGCGCTCACGGTCACCTGCGTAACGATTCTATACCTGTAAGTATACCGTCTCGTCTGTATACCTTTCTGTTTAACGAAGGGTTTTTTTTTTTTTGATCGCGACGCCGAGAATTTATGTCCGAATACGGTGGTCCTATGCGCGGGAGTTTTGATGCGACGTTGCCACCACTCAAGCGAATAACAACAACGCGGTATTCCGAGTGAAACGCGAAAATCGTCGTCGTTCTTTTGGTTTTTAAACGTTCCCCCCCCAGTTTACCGTACTCGTTCTGTACCGGACGCGTAAACGTTTCGAAATATTCGCGTCGGTTAAATACCCAAGAATTCGACCTCCTGCCCGGCGCCGGGAGCTTTCAACCGTCGTTCGTTGCCCTCGCAAATATAAGCGTTTTTTTTTTCGAAATCGTTTTGATGATAGGGGGAAGGGGTAGGGCGCTAATATTTTCGTTTACGACGAACGGTTCGGTGGTTTACAGATACGCGTGGCTGATGTCCGGTTGTTCGACGTTGTGCACGATATGGACGGTCGGGCTATACGTGACTTTGTTGGATTGTTTCGTTTGCGGGCCGTTGTTCCAGAAAGCGTTGCCGTCGAACAGTTGGACCGAGGACAAGGAACGGGCGTACACGACAATGGCGGACACGGTGGCCGATTGTTGCGCGACATTCGGGCTGTTCGCTGGGAGATTTCTCGAGTTTAGACGGACCCGTAACATGTTGGTGAGCGAACCGGGAAGGGACACACGTTCGAAAACGTGGCCAGGGCTAAGAGACGTGGTGGATCGGGGTTGTGGAGTGGCGGTGGCGGCGGCGGCGGCGGACCCGTTTCGTCGTCTTCGGTGTTTTTGCGACGGGACCCGGACGATGGTTAGCGCGCGCGCCAAAAACGATACACACGCATACGGGCGTGCGACGTTGTCGATTTTCTCGTCCGTCCGGTGTGCCGCGCGCGCGTGTTTTCGTCGCCGGTATAGTTCTTTTGTATCGGTTGCTCGTATGGTACCCATGGGTGGCCGAGGGTGGGTATACGACGGTGGTATGTGGTGTGTATGGAGCGGGTCGTCTCACGATTTCGGGTCGGCCGTTGTTAGACACACGAAACAACAAAATACGTCGCCCTCCCCACCCCACCCCACTTCCACCGGTACGGTTTTCTCTTTATTATTCCGTAGCCGGATACGAGCGCGTGGCCGCGCGTGCGTTCGTCTTCTGGCGTCGTCGACGCGTTATATCAACAATACCCGTAGACCGACGCCAACGTACAATTGCCCGGCAGATGTTACTACCTCCCTTCAAGGTGATGGTGGGATCGGTCGGTTAAAGGAATGCGTTGTCGTTGTTAGGAATATTACTGCGCCCCCCCCCCCCCCGGTACGATCGGCCGGCTATTTTAACAAAACGACGTTTTTCACGTAAACCATCGTGCCGTCCACCCTCCACCCACCTGCCCGTCGTTCCACCTTACCCGTCCGTCCAGCGTGAAATCGAACGACAATACCGGTGGTCGTCGTTTTCGAATAGTCACGTAAACCAATATTTCGAAAACGTTCCGCATTTTTCCTAAATCCCCGTCCCGAACGACCTTACTAGTATTTTCATTTATCGTTCTCACCAAATTTATCGATACGTTATTAACGTAAAATATATATATAACGCCGGCTCGAATAATTGTTATCGGAGAACGAAAAAAATATGTATACGAGTACGTTAGATTAAACGTAATGTAGAGGTCAAACAAATAATTTTTATAAATAATTGGACACGTACGAATCAAAGTTCGTTGTAAACTCCGCGTATATTTCGTTTTTTACCGCTAATATAATATATACGTATACGTTCACGTTTAAATCGAAAAAATTCGTACCGAAAAGGGCTCGTTTATTCGCGACGAAACGCGCCCGCTTATTTTAATAATCGTCGTTTCGTCCCATCGTTTTCGTAGTCGCGAAATTTTCGAACGTCCCGCGAATTTTAATAATCGTCATCTCGCTCGTTCGTCACTACGAAATTGCCGGCGATTCGTTCGGCAGGTAAAGACGCTTCGTGTTCCACCCGTAAAAGTCTTCGAAAATAGGCCAGCCCGATTCGTTATTATACGCGTACGTTTCGAACGTTGTGAGGACGAAATTTGACGTAACGCGCGTTTGATTAGTCAACCGCCCCCCCCCCACAATTGTAAAAAATTATATACGTACGTTTTTCGGCGAACGAACGATTCGCGTAACTTTAAAAATTAAACTAAGACTCGAACGGGCGGACGTTAAACGAATATCGGAATTATCGGTTTTTATTTTTTCTACGACCCGTGCCGAATTACCTTTAAACGCAACCAATATACACGCGTGTCGTACATGGACAACGGGCAATACATACGTACGTCCATTAATTTGTTCACGGCGTCAGAAACGACTAAATTTTTACCGAAAACGACAATTTTGTTTTCAGTTCCACGCTGTCTTGGCCGCCTCGTTCATCACACTTCTGTACGTCGGCAGTAAAATCAACACTTTGTTCAAATCGTATGTCACAGGTACTTTTTGCGTACTGCCCGCGAGAACGGTGCACGTCGTTTCTTTTTCGTCCGCGTATAATTAATATAACGTATTTACCGGGTAGACGACGACGAGCCTATTCCTGGCAGGCAGCGAACACAAAACGTTTATAATTAGCAAAAAATTACTACGCTTTGACGATTTTTAAAACAATTTGTTTTTTATACAAATTATCTTTCAATATTAAATGTCTAGTGAAGACGGATGTCAATTGTAACGCTTCTTTGTCGTACGATACTTTAAGAAAAGTAAAAAAATCCCCAACGTCTTCGAAAGCATTCCCCTCCTTCAATTTGGTAACAAGCGTAAAATGTTCTACCTGAACGTCACAATTTAAATTCCATACGTAATAACGTTACTTCGCGATACAAAAAGACGACGTACTTATTTTGTGACTGCCGTAACTAAACGCTTTCTATGGTTATAATGTCTAATTGTATTTTTCTATTGTGTTTCAAGTTTTGGTCATTATTCTGTATCCAGGATTCAAAATGAGAACGGAATATATCGGAGATAATCTGCGAATATATTTGCCATTCTAATAGTTGTTCTATATCACGTGCTTGTGTATAGTTTACAAAGTCCGTACACATATATAACATAATAATACCCTTGTAAGTTTATCATTTTTTGTACCTATAGTGTGCAATTTAATTTACACTTTTGTTCATCTGCGAGTATACCCAAAACAAGTTTATAATTGTTAGTTCACAATATTTGTAATCAATCAATGAGATCATAACGACAAATTGTTTTATATAAATGTATTATATCACCGTATATATATTGTTAGTTAATTATAATTTTTCGATATTGTGCGGTTTAAACGATATTTTTTCCTCCGGGTATATGTTTATTAATGTTTATTTAAATTGTATTTAAGGAAAAGTTTATTATTTTGTAAAATGTACTTCAAAAAAGTGAAAATATATTTTATTACCTTACAAATAATATAAAGATATAGGAATAAATTGTTTCGATATAAGTATATAGATAAATGTACTATAATGTATTACTTTTTTTTTATAGTAAATATTGTTTATAGATTATCATATTATAAATTTTAAAATACATAATATTAACATGTAAACGCTTTTATTACACAGTAATCGATCAGTGGTAGTAGCGTTGCGAGGATAACAGGGCTGGGACAGAGTGATAATAGCACTCAGTATGTAAATTCTGAGAGACAATTCAAATTAACTTGAATTAATGAAAAATTCACTCTCGACTTAATCCTCTCATAATGAACGGTCTTTATTAAACGTTCTAAATATATAGTGCATGATTGAACGAGTTTTGGGGTATTTTTTTCGGTTTTATCGCATGATCTTTCTAATCCTTTGTTCCTCTCAACAAGTATCGAAATATATCTGCCACTGATCGATAAACAAATAATAATTATTATATAATATTGAGAAGTAATTATAATAAACATCAAAATGAAAATATTTTAAAATATCACAATTTTTACATAGGTAAGACTTCGTTGAGTTAGGTATATATGGTTTGTACAATTGTTTATACAAGAACAATAAACCATTATAAAACTAGTAATCGACAATAATAAATAAATAACGTGGAAAACTAATAATAAATAATTAAAATTAAGAATACTCTTGGCCGATATTTATTTTTTCTTCTTATCCTGAAAAAGAAAAAGGTATTTTATCAATTATTTCAATAAAAGTAGGTAACTTGAATAAAATTATGGGAATTAATGCCGACGTACAAATGTTAAATTGCCAAATACGCGCAAATACTCAAATTTTGTTATTAGTGTCAATTTCTAATGTCCTCAATAAAAAATATTGACTCGATTCCAATTATACTTTGTTACAATGACAATTTTAGCAAACCTACAAAATCACATCATTAATTCAATGTAACATTCGATATATATAGCGCTCTCTATGTGTTAAACACAATTTACAGATGGTATGAAAATCATAATTTATGAATTTCAAATATTTAAAAATGCATATCAATATTAAATCTCTCTTACGAACAACTTATAATAATATAAATCTCGATAAACATCTTTGAATACACTAGAGTATTTAAAACTACTAATTTGACACACATTTCATAATAGCGAATCTTTTTTATTCGGCTAAAATATGGTTAACACTAATAACAATTGTAAACAAAATTTATTGAAGTTAAAATTTAAACTTACACTTTTTGTTTTTAACTGGCTATTCAGACTCTCAATATGTCTACGTTCAAACACTACAGTTTCATTTAAACTAGCCAAATGTTCGGTCATAGCTCTGAGTTGTGTATCATAATTGGTAGTTGTCAGTTGAAATTCCTCTTTTAAATCGTCGATATGTTCCAACGCCTCGTGTAATTTAATTTCCAGTTCGTTGCGTATGAAGATGCTATGTTCCAATTGCGTTTTCAAGGCAGTAATCTGCACAATAAATGTATATTTATCAGCCAATTAAAAATTATTAGTATCTTTTAACGTCTAGGAAACTAACCTCTATTAAACAGGCATTATTTTGACTAGACATTTCCGTATTTCTGAAAATCAAATCATTCATTTTTTTTTCAAAATAACTTTTGAGTCCCCGCTCTCGTGATTTTACTTCGTCAATAAAGTTTAAATTTGATTCACATTTTCCCACCTAAAAATTATGAACATTGATTAAATTATTTTAAGTATACAATTTACTTATAAACTAGATTTTACTATTAAGTTAACTTAACATCTAAATTATTCCAATCCTTTTTATCTCTCTAAAAAGTTTTACGCTAAGTGAAATTAAAGGTACTATATAAAAGTACGCTAAAAAAAATGCCAGATTTTTGATCTAATTACTAGAGAAGTCACGAAGTGTTTCTTGAAAAAAACTACCCTATTCTTTACTCATTAATTGAATACAATATTACAACGTTCATACTTTATTCTTCTATAGCAATTCTCAAACATAATCTTGATTCCCAAAACTGGATAAACTTTTTCCTATAAGCCAATAGCCTGTTGTCAAATATTTCACTTCGAATTCGGTTTGGCTCCTCAGTCTAAGAAATTGAGTACAATCTTGCTGGTGTTAACCAAGGCAAAATGCTCTTTTTTAATATCTACACATTAGATCGGTGTATCTTCCAAAATACAGTTTTAGTTGATTACACGGATGATAATATCAAATATATAGGAGTGAAACATGGACATCGCACAAAATACAGATAAATAAGCCCAATAGGAAAAAGACCCTTTAAGATATTCCATTAAGTGGCTTCGACCACTTCTTGCATAGAATTGGCCGTACCTGGTTACTCAGTTATCCTAGACTGACTGGACATATAAATGGCAGGAGGACAATGTGTTCTACATAATCTTTCATTGTGAGCAAGACGTGCTTATTTGACAGACTGGAGGATTTGTGCCAAACAACTTGGTAAATAATGTAAATGTAGTAATAAGAGGACGAAGGCTGACTAAGGCTGTTTTCCATCAGGAAGGATTGTATTGTATTCTTTTTATTTTAATTAAAGGACATTGTAAATGGACGGCGCATAGCGAGGGATTGTCTTGATATCTTCAACCCATTTTTAAGACAAAATTTTAAAACTACGAATTTAGATTTTATATAATGGACTTTTTTGTATGGTAGAAGATGAGATAATTTCATATTCCCATTATGGATGATTGTTGTGTTATTGAATTTTGTAAAACAATTAACGATGGCGACCCATTGTCTGAAATATTGCTCTCAAGCTTTCTAGATAGTGGATGTATTGCCAATACTGTTTAAAAAGATAAAGGATGCCCTAGACTAAAATATGAAGATCAAGTAAGGCTAGACATGGAGATGTTGGACCTAGATACAATTAACAAGCGTTAGCAAGAGATAAAGGCAAATGGTGAAAATTATATTTGTCAGCTTTAGCTTAGTTTTAAAGGCCGATAACTAAACAAAAAAAAATATAGTTATTACTTGATTTTCTACAAAGAATGTCCCAGACGATTCAGAATATCCGGCTGTGTTATCTTGATTCTAACATAATAAAATAAAGGAATTAATTTAGTTTTGTATTTATTAAATTTTTGAACATATAAAATTATACACACACATTTAAATGTTTTAACAAAAGGTTATATCGATTTTCCCAATTAATTTTTTCTTGTTCTAATGATAACGATCTCTTTAGTTCTTTATTTAATTTTTCATCATAAATGTGTATAGTGTTTTCATAATTGTCGTGAGAATTTAATTCTTCTATGGTCTAAAAATAAAAATAAAATATAATTTTTTTTAAAAAAATATTTAAGTCAACTTTACTTGTCTTGAATGTTTTACGTGCAAAAAAGTATTTGTCATATGCCAGTGAATACCACTTTGGCTGTTTTTGTAAAGATATTCAAATTCTAATATATTTATTGCGCGTAAAAGCTGTAAATATAGAAAAACTTATTGAAACATAATATATTGTTGTTAAAATAAAAACTTATTAAATAAAGTACATTTATATATTATACAAAATACTTTAATTGAGTTAATATAAAATTGTTTTAAATAAATAAAAATTTAAACATATGATATCCATTTTGTAAATAATTAACATTAAACAAATTTAAATTATTAAATATTAAAACAAAAGTTATAAAAATATGTATTTCACTTACTATATGTACAGTATTGTAAACATCAGTCAATTTAATATTAATGTTGCCAGTATCCCAATATTCATTAGAGATCATTAATTCTAAAAATTAAACAACCAATTATATAAAATGTTAACAAATTGGAGAAAACATTCTAATACCTCCAATAGGAAAATTTAAACACATAAACGATATTATAATTTGACGTAATGATGAACTAGCAATATTTTCAGTGATGTCATCTATAAAACAAAAATTTATAGTATTAGCATATTCTATTAACCAGAACAGACGCAATATTACTTGATTTCATAACATGTTTAACACAGTCCACAAATTCAATATATTTTTTGGATATAAATAGTAATATATTTTCCAAAATAATATATTGAGAATCAAATCTAAAAAAAAATATTTTTTAAAATTCTATAATGGCATTAGTTTTAAAAACATTAACTATGTTTTATATTATGCTAACTTTAATTTTTTCAAATCTTCAGAATAAATCAAAATTTTGTCCAAAATTAAAGTGTTATGCAATTGACTATTCAATGATTTAAAACTATTTTCTAATATTTGAAGACACTGAAATTTAAAAAAATATATATATTAATAATAATTATTTAATAACAGCTTAAAATTATAAACACATACATTAGGATTTATTTCTATGAACAAATATTCCAAAACACTGTGTACATTTACGATAATAGACAGAAATAGTTTAATAATTATACATACAAATACAGTTTTAAATTTGTTATCATTAGTTTTATAACCATCGTCTAAACAATCTAAAAAACAAGTAATGAAATTGTTAACAATTACAATAAATTTAGTTTGTTATTATGTACTGAATATTTTAAGATAATGTATAAAATAATTATAGCATAAAACATTAATTTAACTTTAATAATAAAAACCATATAGACTTACAGTGATTAAAATAATCATTTAAACGTGAATCATCAGTAATTATTTTAGATCTAGATTCCAATTTGTTGTATAATATTTTAAATAAACAAGCACTAACAGAAAGCTTTAGACTTTCAAATTCACTGCTGAGTGTCTCGCAACATTTATTAGTATAACTATTTTGAATATCATTACAATATTCAATTTCTGACATAATGAGCTAAACAAACATAAAATTTTGTTATAATAAAGTATTAAATATAGAATAAATATAATGCCTGACATACATTATAATCAAATTTATTAGATTTAGTTGATTCCAAAACACGATGGATATGAAGATGCATTGTGTTTATTTCTTGCTTCAAAAGTTGAATATCACTAGATTTCAGTAATTTTGTCACATTAACCTACAAATAAATTAAAGATATTAGAATATAAACATATAATACAATTATAATTTAACTTTGGAAAAGCATATTAGATTTTTAAGATAAATAATTGTACAATTTGCATGATATAATGTGTTTTTATGCTTATATATTTTGGTTAGATAATTATTGTTTTTGAGAACAAGTTCAATATTAAAATTATGAGGACATGGTAGAACCCTCCATGCAGTATTCCAGGAACGAGATTATAAGTCTGTGAAATATATCCAATATATATGACTATAATACCATTCTCGTCAACCAACCTGCCATTCACAGTTTTCAACCTAAAAAGCTCTTTTCAGGGCTAATCATGACAATATCAATAAATTTTGAAGATCTTGCGCCAGAAAATGAAAATATTTTAGCAGAGTTATGTAAAAGATCAGAATGTGATGTGCTTTGTCTATAAAAGAAGTATCGAAAAATAAATCACATAATATCAAAAATAAGCGGATTGAAACTGGTAGTAGAAAGGACCCATTTGTTATAAAATATCTACTAAACATGTTCAATTACTGTATCGAAACCAATAGAATGGCTCAAATCACATGTGGCATTATTGAAGCCTAGGAAAGCCCATACAGATGTAAGTATAAAATAATAAATAAATACCAAATAATCCAAGGATTAATAACAAAAAAAAACGTTCAATATAAATTTAAACTTAAATAATTACTTGATTTGGATTATTTAAATCTTGATTATCCAAATTATTTGTTGATACTAATGTGTCATATTTACAGTTATCAAACTAAAAATAAAAGCATTAATATTACGATCAAATCCGTTGTAAGAAATAGATTACTTGTTCAATTTTTGATATATTTGTAGTATACGCTTTTTTTAATATGTTCAATTGCATTCTGACCTGAGTACAAAAAATATATATATACATAAACTGTTAAAACACATCAATAATATTCACCGTTTAAACAAGAAAAAACATAAATTTACAGTTAAGGAGCCAAATTCATAATTAAATAAATTTTAAAATTTTAATTTTTAAAAACATTAAATTATCTTGTATAATTAAGCCATCATTTACAATTGTTGGCTATTTAAATAATATCCCTAAATTAATTTTTTATTTTGTCTATTGTGTCAGATTTTAATGTAATCCGGATAATGTATATTATTACCTTCGCAAATTCCATGGCTAATCTGTCATATTTTTGTTGCAAATCTGACTGTGAACGGTCCGTTTTGATGGATTCTGAGTCTGACATTTTGCAAATGTAATCAAATATCGTCTGTTACGTTGAAAATCCAAATGCAAGCACGTCGTACATGCACTAGATAATTGTGTTCTATTTATTTTCTGCAAAACGGATTTAAACGTTGAGTTCGCTGAAAAGTAACGAAATTGTTTTTAAAATAATACTTAAACGATGGCTCGAAATACAAAATTAGAATGCTTTTACAATGAAATAAAAAAATTCATCGCAACGACAAAAATAAACACAATATTCGACAATCGGGCGAAATAAAATTAAAATTAATTAACTGTATTATGATATTTATTTGTTATTTTTTTCAAGTCTAGGACGATACAATTATGATAATAACCGGAGAAATGATAAAGAACCCTTGTAATCGAAAAACTACTGCCAACATAACTTGAAGCCATGTTGTAAACTATTCAGTAGAAACAATTATCATTTTTTAAATTTCAAATGACGCGCGGTGGCAAGAAGGAATGAGTATATAGAAGATAGCACTGAAATAGCTCCAATAAGTGATCAAATGCGAAAAAATATAATGAGACGATTAAGGCATGTTTTAAGAAAAAAAACAAGTGATACAAGTAGGTGGAAAAAGAGGTAGAGTAGGCGAGAAGCAGAGTGTTATGAAGAAGGTTGCATGAATAAGGTTTAAGGGAGAGTAACGAATAAAAATGACAAACCTCATATTGTTGGAAAAAATGAAAAAGAAGACATTATATTATGTTTTGCAAAAATTACTTTGAAAATAACAAGATATATTAATTACATTAAGCGGGAGAATTTTATTAAGTAAATGTATCTATTTATCGTAAACATGTAAATAGCGTTATTGGCTCTCATGAAAATATGTCGTAAAATTTGTCACTGATTTACAATGATTATTCACTTTCTAACAACGGTCATCGATATTTTAATAATAATTGCGTTTTTAAACGGTTGCATGTATATTATGAGGCAATATTTTTACAACTCGTATTGTACGTAGTATTTATCAATTATATATATATATATGTGTGTGTGTGTATATTATTACCATTTATTATCGACCTATATGTTTTCCTAATAAATTGTGTTTAAAAAACAATAATAGAAATAATACGATTTCAAACGAAATTGCTCTGTATATGATTATATAATATCCCTTCCCGTAATCTCAATATTATATAGACGTATATAATCCATACAGATATGGAGTCGCGACCTTGCACACGTGATTGTTAAAAATTAATAATTTGACGAAATATAGGCATGAAACGAAATTCGATGAAACGCGCAAACTCATTATATAGAACTGTACATGTTTCAATTTTTTCAACTTTTATGTCCTACATTTTATTGTAAAATGTCTATATTTCTAATACTTTATTGTTCATTTGTCACGTGCGGTTAATGAATTAATGCGTAAGGTTGCGCTATATATATAATATTATAGTCGTACTCGTTAACCATAATATATTATACTTATACTTATAGCCTCGAAATTTGTCGTCATTTGTACGTAACACGCGTTTATGATCGATTAGAATGTATATCTGACGTGCAAATCTGTATATATAAATGTTATATATATAAAATACACGTTCGTGCTCAAGGATATATCTGGTCTCCCAGTGTCTATATACCCTCCCTCCTAGAAATGCCTCCTAAATTAGAAAAATGTTTATATATGTATATACGATCACGCATAAATTAAACGCGTGCAGTGTAAAAGAAAACATTTTAGAATTTCCTCAGAATGATATTGTAATTTTAAATCACCTCGTATATAAGGATCCGTAATTATTTTTTTAATATTCAATATCATATACGAGTGGGCATTAGACAATATACAACGTAAACAAACGTTTCGTAATTTGTATGGGCCGTGTTATGCAATTTAAGTACCGGATGGAAAAAAGTATTTTTGACGAAGATTGGCTTAAAACAATCGCCATTTATTTATAATAATTTTTATCGGAAAAATATATTATATACCTTTCTTTTTCAATTTCAAAATGAATTAATATATCTATCTTTTGTACGGCCATTATCTCGAAAATTAATCGACCAATACCAAAGAAAATTGTGTAAATAGATTTGGCGGCAGTACCCGCGAAGTACCCTAAACTATTTTTTCATTTCACTAACTCATCATCATCAGATAGACAAATCTAAAAATAGTGGTCTTGCGGCTATGTGCTGTTGTTCTTGACAACTAATTGTAGCGACAAATATTTTCAAAAATGAACAAAATCCCTTGTAGATTAATAATAATAATTTATAAATCGTACGCCGAGCGGAGTTCAAGCGTGGTTTTATTCATTTTTATTATTTTTCAATTATTTTTTAATATTGATATGTACAATTGAGTATTAAGTATTAGTGTATATATATATATATATATATATATATATATATACAATAAAAAAAACTGACTACGTTAATAAGGTAATGGCAAAAATGTAATCTAACCGGTGCAAAGTCAAGGATACCTGTCAGTATTATAATAGGTGGATACTTGACATAAAAAAAAATTATTTGCTATGGGCTCTTCGTCGTAATGAACAGCGCGTGCAAAAATGAAATGTATATATATAACTATCTATACAACGATCTTACGTGACGTAATATTTCGCGTTCGCGCGCGCGCGCGCGCGAATATGACTTACGCACGCACAAGCAGATTAATACCACACGACGACCCAACCCGTAGTGCGGTCCGCGGTAGTAGTGGTGACTATTTGCTTATAGTTTTGCCGTGGTGTTAGTCCAATGTCGCCGGTATAGGAAATGTGTAGATATTCGTGTTTTCCACGGTAAATTTTGCTCTCAATTTGTCGGCATTTCTCGATGGTTAATAATTTTTTCTCAAAATCGTTCTAATTCCTTACAATAATAATACGAATTCGACGACCACATTGTTCCAACACCATCGGCCATCATAAACCGCAACTGATTGTACTGTAAGTTGCACCGGGTGAGTGTTTTCCGAATAATTGAAATTTTTTTATTTCGTATCACGTGTGAATATATATATATAGGTTATCACGACGTAGTATACTTATCACACGCTCTGATTTTTTCGTTCCGACCTTCCGAATATTTTTCCGTCGAAGGGCATGACCTTTTCTTTCCGTCCGTCCATCGCGGCACGATCAAGCGTTACTTGCTATTATTACTATCACCACCACCACCTCCATTACTACAACGCCATAATATTTTAACTACGCGCGTACTTTACCCATTTTTTATTCAAAACCAGTACGTAATGTATCGTATTGATAACGTTGCCTTCGCCGATTGTCCACGAGTCGTGTCTGTGTCGATTACAGAAGCGAGGTGTTCTGTATAAGCTCGTTTATGTACAGCTTGCTTGTGCGTATTTCGTGCATTTTGTCTTTACAGTTGTTCAGTTTTCTATTATAATTAGTCGACATCCGATCGTATTCGTATTATACACTGACCGATAAATATTCGTCCAGCTCTATTCATTGGTGTTGCAAATGACACGATTTTTCCCAGTTTCTTTCGTTGGCTATTCTATGATGACGTTTCTGACTGTGGTTCTTTACCATGATAACGTAGCTAACAGTTCGTTTACAACTGTTTGATACACTTATGTGCCAGTGCCTTTGTTACGCGATATTTTTGTTCCTTCAAATTTTCTCCTGTACCATCACTCTTTTTATGACGAAGGCTATGATGCTTGTACAGATAATTTTCCTTTTCCGCCATACGCGTTGTATAGCCTAAAATTTATCTCGGCATATGTCCAACCAGTTAAATTATATAGATTTATGTATGTAAGTATCATGGTGGTGTATTCGTTATTAATATACATAAAAAATGTATGAAAATTACTACAATAATACTTAAATATGTATGGGTGTTTGACATTTAAAAAAAACGTTTTATTCACAGTCCAATTTATTAGTACCTACTCTAATTGTACATTATATAGAAATTTGACTATAACTGGTTTTACACAAAAGTACTTAGTACTAATTATGTATTTTAACGTTTTAACTTGTTTCAGTTAAACAATTTACATATTTCTTTTTAGGTCGTTAGTCAAATATGTTTTTGTACTGTTGAGATACATGTATTACTTAGAATATTTAACTAATTCCTATTTTAAACGTAATAAATTAATATGTTAATATTTAAATATCTAGTGTACATGTACCTTTTGTCTAGATATTTTTTGTCATTTCTTCGTTACTATTTATTATTTACTCTTAATTTTGTGACAGTTATATTCACATTTTATTATTTATCATTAAAAATTTTCAAATTTAAAATTATTTTGGGTTAAAAAGTTAATAAATAATTTTTTTTTATTTGAGAAATTTTGAGTATATTTCCATTACAATTTGACTATTATAAAAAATTTCATTAAGAATATTGTTAATTTAAATATACATTGTAACTCGTTATTAATATAAATCTATAAAATTATTAATCATATATAAACATTTCTTTGTTGTTTTAGTAGGTAATATAAAATGGCATCAAAAATTTACAATTTGCTTGTTCGTGGAACATCTATAAGTATTGGAGCCTATTTTACAACATGGTTATTAACTGGAGAAAATCTAACAGTACGCTATACTTTATTATTATTTTAGTTATTAAGTATATTATTTACATATTTCTAATGAAATTGATAATATTTGCCAATGTTAGCACTTACAATCAGTACAAGCCGAGGTACCTAAAAAAACAGGTAGGAAACGCACATTACCTCCAAGAAATACTCAAATACAATCATTACAAACAGAAAATTTTGACGTTCTCATCATTGGTGGAGGAGCATCTGGTGCGGGTTGTGCAATTGACTCTGTTACACGTGGTGAGATATTTTATTTTGTGAATTTGTGCTCAAAAGTTAGATATACATTTTAACAGTAAAATCAATTTTTTTTCAAATTATTATAAATTTTATATTAATGGTTTTAGGTTTGAAAACTGCACTTGTTGAATTGGATGATTTTGCATCTGGTACATCAAGTCGCAGTACAAAACTTATTCATGGAGGTGTGCGTTATTTACAAAAAGCAATACTTAACTTAGATTGGGAACAATATAAAATGGTTAGAGAAGCATTACACGAGAGATCATCTATGTTGAAGACTGCCCCACATTTAACTCATGCTATACCGATTATGTTACCAGTTTACGAGTAAGCTCTTATATCTTGTGTATAATCAACTTATCATTATAATTTGTGTTTATATAGATGGTGGAAAGTTCCGTATTACTGGGTTGGTATTAAAGCTTATGATCTTGTAGCTGGTTCAAAAACAGTTAAAAGTTCTTACTATTTATCCAAAACTGAAGCCTTGGAAATATTCCCTATGTTAAAAAAGGATAAGCTTGTGGGAGCTATTGTGTATCATGATGGTATTACAATTAAAATTTTTTTATTTCAAGTCGAATAGTTTATATAGCGGTTTTTATTTTTAGGTCAACAAGATGATGCAAGAATGTGTCTTGCATTAGCATTAACTGCAACTAGATATGGAGCAACAGTAGCAAATCATGTAAAAGCTTTAAGATTGATTAAAGATGAAAATGGAAAAATTTGTGGTGCTCATCTTCGGGATGAATTGACTGGTAAAGAGTGGGATGTAAAAGCTAAATGCATCATTAATGCAGCTGGTCCTTTTACTGATTCTGTACGCAAGATGGATGACAAAAATGTTAAAGAAATTTGTACACCCAGTAAAGGTGTACATATTGTACTACCAGGTTATTACAGGTATTATAAAATAAAGTAACAGCAAAAATATTTTTCATTTAATATTATATTTTTATATTAATAGCCCAGAACAAATGGGCCTTCTAGATCCCGAAACATCAGATGGTCGTGTTATATTCTTTTTGCCTTGGCAAAAGCATACACTTTCTGGTACTACAGATAGTCCGTGTGATGTTACATATCATCCAACACCGACAGAAGACGAAATTTCTTTTATATTGAATGAAATTAAAAATTATCTCAACTCTGATGTTGAAGGTTTGTCATATATACTATGTAACTTATAGTATAAACAGATTTATTATTAACAAAATAAATATTCGATTATAATATAAATTATTATTTGGAATTAATATATAGTATGATTTTTTTTTATTAATATTCAATGTGGTGAAAATAAGTTGAAGCCTATTTTTTTCATGTAGATGTTATATAATTTTATGTATATACACTAATTATGAATTCTATTTTTAGTACGCCGAGGTGATGTTTTAAGTGCATGGGGTGGTATTCGCCCACTTGTGTCTGATCCAAACAAAGATGATACCCAGTCATTAGCGCGTAATCATATTGTTCACGTAAGTAAATCAAATTTAGTGACAATTGCCGGAGGGAAATGGACAACTTACCGATCTATGGCACAAGAAACATTGGATGCTGCAATTAAAGGTTTAAAAGTTTTATTTATTTATTATTTTTAACTAATTAATTTTATATTACATAAATGTAATCGTTATTCATTGATGTTAAAATAAATGTTAAACTATCATTTTGTATTGCAGCTGTTCCAGAATTAAAACCAACAAAACCTGATTGTCAAACAGATGGGCTTCAATTGGAGGGCTCACATGGTTGGACCCCTACAATGTATATTAGATTAGTTCAAGATTTTGGTCTGGAATGTGAAGTAGCTCAACATTTAGCCACATCATATGGTGATCGAGCATTTGCTGTAGCCAAATTAGCCAATCTTACTGGCAAGCGTTGGCCAGTGATAGGTAATAAAATTCACCCTGATTTTCCATATATTGATGCAGAGGTAATGTATAAAAATAATCATATGATTTTTAAATGTGTATAAAAAAAGTTTTTTCTTCAAGATCCGTTATGGAGTCAGAGAATATGCTGTTACTGCAGTTGATATGATTGCTAGACGTTTAAGATTAGCATTTTTAAACGTTCAAGCTGCTCAAGAAGCTTTACCAACTATTATTAATATTATGGCTGAAGAATTAAATTGGAATAATGAGGAAAAAGAGGTTTGATAAATATATATTTTTTTATATAATAATTGCATACACATTTTTATGTATTAATTAATGTTTATAATATTTAGAAACAATTAAAAATGGCTAGTAATTTCTTAGCTACTGAGATGGGTATGAGTGTAAATAGAGCTTCTCGAGACAAAATCCCAATTACGTTGTCAAAGGACGAAATAAAAATGTATGTTAACAGATTCCAATTGATTGATCATGATCATAAAGGTTATATTTCGATTAATGATATTCGTAGGAGTATGAAGGTATTTTTACATAATCTATATGATTTTTTTGTTTTTATCGCATTCAATTTATTGTGCTGTTTAATAACAGAACGCTGGTGAAGTAGTTACTGGAGAAGAACTGCATGAAATTCTCAGAGAAATTGATACAAATATGAATGGACAAGTTGAACTTGATGAATATTTACAGGTAAAAATGCTAAACCTAAAATTGATTTTGTTTTTGAATACTGATGTAATTTTTTATACATTAGATGATGTCGGCTATTAAATCAGGACATATCTCCCATTCACGTTTTGCTAGGATGGCTGAACTTGAAGAAGAAGCACACAGTAAAATCAAATCAAAAATAAGTGTTGAACGAAGTGGAGGGGGTTTTTAAAATAAAACAATTATTAATTGGAAAAATACAAATTTTTTTTAGAATTTGTGGACTTTTGTTTTGTTTCAAAGCTGTGTTGTTATAATTGTTTTTAAAATAAAAACAATACTATTGTTGTTACATATGCTTATTAAATAAATCATTACAAACCTAACTTCATTTTTAGTAGCCAAAATTAGTTGTTTTGAGTCTGTAACAATAGTAGGGAAAATGTATTGTATTTTCTGTTAAAAATGTTGATGTGTATAACTTCGACTAATGTGAGACTTATCTGATGTATGCCCTGTAACGACTTGTATAGAATTATACTTGATTTAATTTATTAAAACTTGGTTTTAATTTATAAATTGAAAAGGAAAACTGAAGATAAGAAAAGTATAAATTGAGTATTAGCCAAGATCACATAGAAAAGAAAAAAAATTAGAGAAATGAAGTTGATTACAGTATACTATATTACAGTAGTTATTATCTGAGAAAAAGTTAAAAAGTTTTGTTTCTTCCCTTTCAAAACAATTTGCACAGTAGCGAAAGCGAGGTGATTTTGCTAACACATTAAAGAAGCTAGTCGACGATGCACGATTGGAGAAAATGCGTGTAAATGATACTCACAAAAAGATATAAAGCAAAAGTACGTAGGAACGTCACAATTTTTTATTTTTCTCACTATTTCAAAACCAAATAGTTTGTCACCGACTTTTTTTAACAACGGCAAGTTGGTCATAACAGTACGTCGACCTTTGCGGTCAAAAATCAACCGTGAACGATATACTAATTGTTGATCGTGATAGGAAGGCAGCCTCCAGTATGGATAGTTTCGAAGTCACGGTTTTTTATTTTCTATTCCATAGATTGTTTTATTGGGTTTATGGTGTACGTAACTTCATATATGTGATGATAACACTGACAAATACAATTATCTGTAAAGGTGCGCGCGTTTAGGAGAGGTGTGATTATAAAAAACACGTGAATTTTTCTTTACCGTCATCCAATATTGTTGTATAAATTTTAAGAATTAATTTCTGATATTGGTCGTATATAGTGGCGTCCAAAATTTTAAATTCGATTTTCGCATAAGTAAATTATGTCTACGTTTCTCGCGGTTTGATTTTTGTTTTTCTAAATATTTACTTGACGTTCAATACGTAAAACGGTTAATTATTGTTCGTCAAAATATGTATTCCGATATTTGATTGTAGTTAATAAATTTTGTACCCACGAAGTTTTTGGTTTCGTATCAGAAATTTTTTTACAGCCCAAAATGGGTCTAACCAAACAATATTTACGTTACGTGCCATCCAGTAATTTTAACATTATTTGTCATTCCGACTGTAATATAGTATTTGTCACGTTGAATGGTATTTCTGATCGATTTGTCGCAGTTGGTGCTTGTGAAAATGTTATCATTTGGGATTTACGCTTGGCCAAATTGGTAAGTATATACCTGTACATAAATTATTTAAAATCACTATTTTATAAACTTTCTTATTCATTAAGAGTGAAGTATTGCTAAATGTTTGATTTTTACAGTACTATTATAGCTTTGTTTATGTTTTACTTTAGTACATGGTTCAATTTTTTGGTAAAGATTGTTTGACGAAGATGGTGGTTATTGATTAAAATATGTAATACATATTTTTAAGTTTTCCAAATTTGTTTAGATTTTCTACACAGCTATATCAAAAGTTCCTTTACTAAGTCAATCAAGTTTATATTAAGGATAATCTGTTGTACAATTCAAGTTAATCTGCAATGTTTATTAATTCCATTTAAGGGTTTTAAAGATTGTTTTTTGTATTTATTGGTAAAAATCAACTAGTTTTCTCATTTGTTTTACTAACTGTGTTTGTAACTCTTCATTTTTGTAATGGTTCCTTTATTTTAACATGTAAGAATATTATGCTGTTAGATTATGTTTTATTTTATTGAATTATATTTTTCAATTATGTTATTTTGAGCATTATATCTAATGTTTCTAAAATAAATTTATTTAAAATTAAATAAATGTATTTATAATTATTGTCATTCAGGTTATGATCATTGAAGATGATGACATGAAAAATAATACATTAAAAAAAAAAACTGTCGTCAAGTTAGCAACTAATTTGGAAGGTAAACACATTGCTGTTGGTTATTCAGATGGTCTTGTAAATACGTTTGATTTGACAACTGGCGATATTATTGGAACATTTCAAGGACATCGTTCTGCTATTACTGCATTAACTTATGATATGCAATCTCATATGCTCGCATCGGGTTCCAAAGTAAATTTTTTTATGATTATTCAATGGCAGATCTAAGATTAAAAGAACTATAAGTTAATTTGTTTTATTTGATCTTTAGGACGCTGAAGCAGTAGTTTGGGATATTGTATCAGAAACTGGTTTATACAGATTATCAGGTCATAAGGGAGTGGTGACGGCTGTTCAATTTATGAACAAACACAATATAGTAGTAACAGCTTCAAAAGATACTTACATTAAGTTTTGGGATTTAAATACAGGACATTGTTTTAAGACTTTGGCTGGTCACATCACTGAAGTAAGATATATTTAAAAATATAATTTTATTTATGACTTTTAGATAGTTACGAATGATTTATTATTAGTCTTATACATTTATTTATATTAAGATACTAAGCATATGACTGCTCTGAAACACATTAATTTGTGGGGGGGGGGGTAAAAATATTTTTATAGATAAAATAGATTATACTATTTAATGTAAACATTTTGTTAAGGTATGGACTTTATCAATTTTACATGAAGATGATTACATTGTTGCTGGAAGTAATGATTCTGAATTGCGTACATGGAAAATTTCTAAAATAAATAATGAAGAGTCTGAAATAAAAATGTCATCATTATTGTCATCCGATACTTTACATGATTTTTATGTTTGTATTTAAATTATTTTTTTTGTTCAACACAAATAAATATAATATTAATTTTTTAGTCTTCAATAAAATGTGATAAAGCAGGTTCATTAATGAGAGAAGGTCTTGGACGTGTTGTATCTTCTAATACTGACAATAAAAATTGTGTAATTTGTTGTCATGGACATGGTAAATTATTAGAGTTATTTATGTTTATTGGAGATAAGGAAGCTTTAGAACGCTTTCGTAATCGCCAACGAAAATTTAGGAAAAAAGCAACTAAGTAAATCAAATATTTGTTAATATGATTCGTTGTTCTAAATGAATAATTTATGTTTTATAGACGAGGTGAAAATTGTGATGATGTAGCTTTTTTAAAAGAAAAATGTCCATCATTACAAGATGTAGTTAAAAGGTTACCTTCAATCTTGACAAGCTATAAAATAAAATCTGTGGATTTAGTTTTAAATGAAACTCAAGTCAAAGTACTGTTAAATTTTCACAAATAACTATTTTCATATAATTTTGTTTTTTGTTTTTTCTTAATAGGTTGTTGTAAGTTTGGCAAATAATTCTTTAGAATTGTACTCTGTGTCATTAACAGATAGCAAAGAAGTAAAACTTTTACGCAAAATTTCACTTCAAGGTCATAGAACCAATGTTAATGTATTAACATTTAGTTCTGATAATTTGGCAATATTTAGTGGCGGATCAGATTCTGTCAAAATGTGGAATCGAAAAACTCTTAACTGTATTCGAACTATTGATATGCCAAGTTCTGTTCAATGTTTATGCATATTTACAGATAATAGACATATCTTAGTTGGACTCGAAAATGGTCATGTTTTAATTATTAATTTTGCGGCTGGAAATGTTGAAGAAACTATTTTCGCTCATTCAAAAGATATAAAATCCATTTGTATGTTACCAGATGAGGTATGTATAAATATAATTGTTGTTTTTAGTTAATAAACTTTTCGTGTTTTTTTTAAGGAAATTATATTTTTTTAAAACGAAAATTTTCAGGTAAGTTGTATAACGTGTGGAGATACTTCAGTTAAATTATGGAAATTTGAATGGGTAACAGCGCCAAATTCAGACAGGAAAGTGTTATCAATACTTCATTTGAAAACGTTGAAGTTAGATGAAAATGTACAGTGTGCAAAAGTTAGCCCAGATAATAAATTATTAGCTGTAGCATTATTAGATAACACAGTAAAAATATTTTTTATGGACACATTTAAGGTATGTTTCAAATCCAAAGTGCTTTTACTATATTTATATAATTATTGAAGTATTTAGAATTAGTATTTAAGAACTTTACAACAAAGTTACATTTTACAAATATTTTTTTTAGCATTTCATTGATCTTTATGGACACACATTGCCTATAAATGATATAGATATAAGTTATGATTCATCAATTATTGTAACAGCAAGTGTTGATAAGACAATCAGAATATGGGGATTAGATTTTGGAGATTGTCACAAACGTTTGACAACCGATTTCATTTTAACCAGTATACAGTTCATACCAAAAACTCATCAGTTTTTTACTTCTGACAAAAATGGAAATATTAAACATTGGGACGCAGACATTTCTGAAAGAATTCTTACTCTTCAAGTAAAATTGTATAATTTAAATTGTTTTTAGCGCATTTAAATTTATTTAAAAATGATTAGGGGCATAGAGGTGAATCTAACAATTTGTTTGTGAGTGAAAATGGTTATTATGTTATAAGTTGTGGTCAAGATAACGTTATACGTTTATTTGAAAAAAGTGATGAACTTCTTGTGCTTGAAGATGAACGTGAAGAAGAACGAACTCAAGATGCTGAAAATGAGTTAGCCACAGGTGATGAAACAAATGTGTATGGTGGTCCATCTGCTCTTGCTTTACCAACAAAGAAGACTGTTTCTGCAGAAAAATGTGTAAGAATAAATAAATTCACTATTTTTAATAATAAATGTTTTAAAAGAATTTTAATTCAAATGATCACTGTTTAGGCTGAGTTATTATTAGAATGTTTAAATGTAATCAAAGAATACAAACATAGTCTTTCAGAAAATGAAAATAAAAATTCAGACAAACAACAATTACCATTAATAATGTCTGCATTCAATGTTAAAACTACTGATGAATATTTATTAGAAATAATTAAGAGAATACGTTCGAGGTAAATCATTTTGATTACATAGTTTATTGTAATTTATCTGAACTATTCCTAATTAAAAATGAAACAAATATTTTTGTTTTATTAATTTTTAGTGAGCTGGAAGAAGTTTTGCTGTTAATGCCATTTTCAAGTGTATGTTATTTTTTGGAATTACTGGTACCATTAATGAGTCATGTGCATCATCAGATTGAACCAGTTATTCGTTCCCTCGTTTTTTTAGTACAAACATTGCATAAACCTATATCGTCAGTTAGTGATATGCTACCAATTTTAAAACAATTAAATGCATGTGCTACAAAAACAACTAGCGAATTTAGGGTATGTATTTTTTTGATAAATGTAACTTTGATTTATTATGATTTATTAAAGCTTTTACGGGTTTCATTGTTAATATTGTTTTAATTTTTGGAATTATCCAAGACTTAGATAATTCCGAAATTTAAAACAAAATGCAATTTATTGCAAATTACTTATTTTTTTTGTTATATAAAATAGGATTTAGTTGGTGAAAATCTTCATTCACTTATGCTCATAAACAATAGCCAAGAAGAGGATAATTTAATATTGGACATAAAACAAAAACTCAACAAAAAAACTAAAAAAAGAAAAATAAAATCAATTGTTGTCATTTAATTTTGTTTTTTGCTTTGATGAATATAACCTTTAATAACAAAAGTGTGAAATTATTACTGTTTATAGAAGTATATATGTATGTACCTCGATAGTTATTATAGACAATATATTCATTTTTGTCATATGGGAAATTATTAATAATTTTAATGTGTAAGAGTGAGTGATACTTTATCATGTTTGTAATTCTCTATATTACTTTGTCTCTAAATCTCTTATGGTTTGAAAATTATCTACTCTGAAGGTAGATAGAAAAGTATGTTTCAACAAATGGAAGTACTTTACTACAGAGTTTGAAATATCTTCAAAAGGAATAAGTTGCACCACAATTAAAATTAAAATGATGTACACAAATAATTTGAAATTCTCGCTACGATCTAAGGGAATAGTGGGTATTATTTCAAGAGATAACTCGAAATTGAATTCAACCTATTGATCTTAATTGCGTCACGTCTACCAAATTGTTGAAATGAAAATAACGAAATAGTTGCAAGTTGAAAATTGTGTACGCAGAGTACGTTGCTCATTCCGAAAAAACACGAAAAATTGAAGGGTGTGAGTGTGTGTGTAAAAGAAAGATAAATGAATGATTAAAAATGTCAAATAAACAACATGTCCACGCGTATTGCCGAGACGTTCGATTTATTATTACCGATTGGCAACGAACGACGCAATACGTTTCGCGATGACCGTTTTATTTTTTGTTTCACGAACCCACGGTATCCGTGCTATTTTTAATATTGCTCCGCGTTTGCCCAGGGGCGGGAGCACTATAATGTTGTCGGGCGGGAGGTGGTTAGACGAACGATCGTTCTACGCGTAAAAATATTTTCATAATTCGAACTCGTTGCGGAAAACAATACGAATTCTTTAAATCGCCGATAGGATTAATCGTTTCCCTCGAACTGTGCGCGCGCGCATTTGTTCGTACACTAAATATAACGATTATAATACATATGCATAAATATATATATATATGTAGTTTGTATTTCACGCGATCACGACCCTTCTCATCGCCCGCCCCTTATTGTGTTGTCCCGGGTTTTATACTTTGACCCTGCCGGGACACGTAAGTACACCCGTACATACGCCCGACCCTTCCTATATACTATATTTTTGAATAATCAATAGCAGCGAGATAAGGTGTTTTCCCCGCGGGTGCCTTATCACACACCCGCGTCGAACAGTCGTTTGATAAAAACGACGTCTGTCTGTTCCATTGAACTAATAACGGCCGACGGTCACACGCTTGACACGCCTTGTTAATCGTTTAGTTTCTTTGAGTATTATTATTATTAGGAATCGTTTAAAATTTTTATAATATCAGTTAATGCGTGTGCGTGTACACACGCGTAGGTTTATTATTCGCGAACGTCGCATGCCAACGACTGGAATGGTTAGACTGTGATGGTCGACATGATGTATAGCCTCAACTTCATTCCGTTTCGTCCATTATATTGTTCGTTTTTCTATTACGCTCGTGTCGTGAGTGCGTCCGTCGACCAAAGGTACGTACCTACAACTCGCCCGCGCGTTAATGTGTCCATTTTGACGGCTCAAACCGACGAATGTTATGTGTCGTTGTTGACATAATTTCAACGGGATGGCAAATACGTTTTTGTACAAGTGAATTGATAGACTTCATAAGAACATCCGTTATCGTTTCTGTCTGTAACTGTAACATGACAAAATCGCGGTGATTGAATTAAACTTTTAACATTTAAATGTTGCCATTCAAGCAACCAAATCTAAACAAAAAAAAAACCGTTTTCGATTCATTAACACAATAAATGTTTGTAAAATATTTTTAACACGTAACTTGCAACTATCCGTTTAAAAAAAACAAAACTTTAAAAGCCTTAGCCTTTTTGTTATACAGACATATCTAAATCATCAAATTTGGTAATATTAATGCGATTAAACCTAAATGCAGCAGTTAATGATTTTGTGCATTTTGATCTTTTTTGTTTATTCGATGAATGTGAATGATAGATTCGAGTGTTATTTCCTCACAATATCATTTTCATCGTTAACAATTTGATATATTCCATTATTACACATATTTTTTAGGAATTAACAGCAGCATTAATTGCTAAATATTAAAAGAAAACTGTTGACATGTTTGGTGCTTAACTTTTATTTATTAACAGAGTTCGGGTTGTCATACTTTTATAAGTTTAATTATTGGACAAATTGTGTTATTATGTCTTGTTATTACCAAAATAGTATAATGATGAAATTACAATATGCCTTCTAGTAATTATTTTGTATTAATTAATCATAGGTGTTTTCTTATAAATATTGAATTGTTCATTTTAGTTTTTTTCAATACATTTTTCAATAATGAATATCTAGTAAAAAAATATACACTAATAATTTTTAATTTTTCAAATCTATATGTTGTTAATTTAAATATTTCCATTTCTTTTTAGAAGAATTATGCTTTAGGTTCCAAGCCCTAAAAATTTATTTAAAAAAATAATTTGAAAATAAACTTTCATTAAACTGGCTGATTATACTGTTTGTTTATATTAATCACTAACATGATTTTTCTCTTTCATAAAGGAAATTGAAACAACATATACGGTAAAGTATAATCATAGTACAATTATCTTTCACATCCTTATGGTGGTAGCCGACAGTAATATGTTGTCAATGATGAAAGAAGAGATGGCCGTAAATGTATTCCAGCCTCATGTTAATGTGGATAGAATACGGCCATTGCCGACTACATTTCAGAATAGCCTTGTTGTAACATCTAAAAAGCAAACTCTCAAGTCTTTTGATGACATTCAACCCCTCCTTGTGACTGGTTACCAAAAAGATGTGAAGAAAATTATACGTGACAATTGTTGGCCAATTTGCCACCCCATTAGATCTCAATTGTGGCCAGCACTGTGTAAACAACATGCTTTGGACAACACAAGTAGTATGCAAGATGGATTTTATTGGGACCTTGTAATTCAATTATTTGGTTCAACTGGTAAGTTATTTTTGACATTATATTTTCCTAATGTTTAAACATTAATATATTTGAATTAGTTATTATTTTTTATAACTTGGGTTATTGACTTACTGAAAATAAAATACCTCTATGGTACCGATTGTAGATATTTTAAAATAAAAATATTTAGCGTATTGAAATAATTAAAATTTTTAATATTTGAGTTTTTAATTTTGTACTTAAATTATTTTAATATTTTATTCCAGAAATTCCAGACAAACCAATTATATTACCACCATTTGTAGAACCTAAAAATAGACAATTGCATTATCTTGATTCAACAGGCAAAATTATTACTGACAGAATTGTCTGTGTGTTGGGTTTTGCTTGTCCACATATAACGTTTAGTCCAATTATATATTCATTAACATCGATGCTGTTACATTTTATGCCTGGTTTGTGTTATTTATATTATTTTAATTCTAAAACTATATACATAAAGTTAATTTTTATTCATAATTTTTTAAAAATTATTATAGAAGAAGAATGTTATAATAGTCTGACAAACTTAATTTCTTCTAAAAAATTAGTATTTGTAACACAAACAAAATTACTGTATGAAGTTACTTGGCGAATTATTATGGATATAAGTAAAAAACACATTGTCCGTAAAAAAAATATTAATTTTATTTATTTAGTATATTTTTTGATTTAACAAAATTAATTTCTAGAAATCTGCTGCAAATTATATTGCAAAACATTGTCCAAATAAAAAAGTGCTTAAAAATGTCTACATGGATTGGATTTGGTGGATATTTCAAGGTCTTCCATTTCATCATATGGTTAGTTCCTTTATATTTTAATAAACACATTTATATATTACGTAATTTGAAAATAATGTTCTTTATTTCAGATTCGAATAATGGATTGTTACCTGGCTGAAGGAATTAAAATTTTATATCGTATATCAATGGCTATTTTGCAACTTTTTTATAAATTTTCAATTCAGAGTAATTCCATTTGGGCTGATGAAATAAACCATCATGGAATTAATATTGCATTAATGAATTTTTGCCATCAAATTCCTGTAAAAAGCTATATACAACTTAAAGGAATTAAATAAATAATTTTTAAACTATGTTAAAATTTGTACATAGGTACATCCACAAAAAATACTTAAGACTGCCTTCAAAATTCGTGGACTTAGTTCAGCATATATTCACAGAGTTTTTATAAAAACTGAAATGATTTTGAAAAGTAAAACAGTCCTTTCTGGTTCTAATAAATTGGATCGTTCTTGTTCTAGCGAGAATTTACCTACTAGTCAGTCTCAAATTAATATTCAAATGGCATCAAATACACTTACTATCCGTGAGGTAATTTATAAAATGAATGAAATAGTAGTCTTATTGTTTTTTTTTTGTAAATTAGTACAATTACAAAATTGTTCCAAGTAAATTTAAGTAAATTAATTTAAACCTATAAGAAGTATGTTTATTTTAAATACCGTGATATTTAATTTCAAATAATATAATAAATATTTTTATAAAGAATTTCTATTCTTTATAAATACTGGTTAATATTACTATTGTTATTATTATTTTATGTCTCATTAACAATATACTTAATACAAATAATTTAATATACGTATATAAATGGTAAACTTGAATTTTAATTATAGGTTTTTTATTGTGATGTCTCAAGCAATTAAAGTTGTCAGATACAATAAAACTTTTAGCTAAAAGCATTTAATTTATAAATGGATATTTTGACATCAAATTTATAATTGCTATAAATTTTTATTGACATTTGTATTAATATCAGTATTGTTAGGTAATGGAGTAATATTAAAATAATAATTTGCTTTAATTATTTTTATTGAAATAAAGTTTTTTTTCATCAAGAGTATGTAAAAAAGAACTTAAATAGTAAGTTCTTTTATTTATTTTTAAATCATTTACTAATATAGTTCTAATTACATGTTTAAACATATTCAAATATTCAAAAAAATGTTATTTCTTACATTAATTTAAAATTAAATTATTTTCAAATTTAAATCGTCATTAATTATAATATTAAAATGTTTTATAATTCTTTGTTACCATTCAAATATATTGATAATTAATTGTAACAAAATTTATTTACAACCATCATTGCTTAAATAGTAACATCGTGTATTTGATAATCTAAAAGCCAAAAACGCAAATTAGTTTATATTTAACTTATTAGTGGTAGGTAATAGTATAGGTTTTGCATTAGTATATTTCAATTTGTGTAATACAATACATTTATATAGAAGTTTTCAAACATAAACTAATTAAATAATTATGGGTATATACATGTATTATAAAATAATTATTTCGACTAAGATATTTAAAATAGAAAGATTAAATGATAAAATAATTTACTTTACATTTAAATTGTTTAATTTGTAAAAAAGAATGGAGACATTCTCATCATCAAAAAGTTCAAGGAGACAACAAATGTCTTTAAAATTATTGTGTAGTACCCTAAAATAAAACATAAAAAAAATAATAAGTTGTGTAAGTATAGTTCACATAATTTTTATTTATGTAAATTATAAAATATAGCATCATGCATATATCGATACATTTTATGTTAAAAATGCGTTATATGTAAATTGTTTGTTAAAAATGTTTAATTATGTCTAGCGCATAAAAAATTAAATGAAAAATATCGTGTAGATACTTAATCACACTAAAATTAATGTAAATATAATATGTTAGTCTCTGAAACTTTGTGACTATTGGAAATTCAAATGGACTGTGAATATTGATAAATGTTTCAACTTGATTATTAAATTTATGAAGTACTTATAGAGACAAGACTCGTTTGGATAGTCTATAATTATAAATAGTGGAATGGGTTTAATAAAAAATCATGGTTTTTACATCTTGGCTAAAAGGTTAATATCATAGTTTTATAAAAATTAATTTGTATATTACTAAGATTTTTGATATAGATAATGATTATAAATACTTCTTGGCTAATTTTTATAAGAGAGAAACTACTACTGCATCCTTCATGGTGAGTCATTAACCATACCAATTGTAAAATTAGGTGAGATATCCTTCGATAAAATTTAGAAAATAATGTATTCCATTATTTAAATCAGGATTAGATCTTGTAAATGAAAACTTAAGTTTATCATTATCATCATTCTCGCCTTATTCCCATCTATTTGGGGTTGGCCACCTTAGTCTTAAACCTCCATTTGCCCCGATCTCCCACATCCTCGACACACACATCAGCAATTCTCATATCTTCCTCAATTGTGTTTAGCCACTTCTTCTTTGGTCTTCTTCTTCCTCTTCCTTCCACACTCAATTTCATAATTGTTCTTACTGCATAAAACTTAAGTTTATATCTATTGTAAACTATATTGTAGACAAAGAGAATATAAAAATGTTAATATATTATTCTTGTGTCCAAAATTAATGTATGTTGTTACTGTTAGGGTAATAAAATAATATTGTTTTTGAAATTAAACAAAAATACAAATTGTGTTTTATAAATGTTTGGTAATGAATTCATATTTGTTATGTATCATGCTGCACATAGGGAGAACGGTCTCCAAGCCCTCGAGCCTCTACAATGGCAAGCTATCCTATTAATATTCGATCATTGATCGCTAACCATCAAGATGTAAGTTACTTAATGACTATTGTGGTTGAATCCAGATATATCTTATTTAATTTAAATTTGAATATCAATTATATTTTTAAATTAGTTTTAGTTTTTTTTTTTTTTTTGCAAAATCCCAGCATTGTCAATAGATTATTTTTGTAATTAGAATTAAAATATCAACTTATTTAAATATAAGTATAGAATATTATTTGTTGCTTTGGTCAGACATGCAGTGTAAATGTATCATGGCATTAAGTTGAATTATATACGCATGCATTTTTATCGAAGCTTGTAAGCAAAATAATCAATATAGGTTTTATTTTAAAAAATCTTGTTACGAGTTTTATGTATATTTTTAAATATATTAATGATATTTCTGTAGAAATTTAAAGAAATATTGTAAAGTAAATTTACAGATTTTTGGATAATGTTGAACATTTTGTGATTATTAGACAAATGACAAAATAAAAAATTTAATTCTGTCGAAACGATTTAGCCAAAATTAACATTAACTACAATGTTTTATTTGTACTTATTAGTATAACATGTGTTTATCATACCTAAAAATAGCTTTTAATAGTAACAAAATCTTACATATTTCAAAGATATAGAGATAATAGATAAGAGTGGAGGTTAGCTACAAACCAATTTTCCGATTGAAATCACAGAGAGTATAATTTATAATCTTAGCAATGGCTAATGTGACACAATAGTGTCATTTAAAATAATAGTAATAAAAAAATTTATTTTATATAATAAAACAATATCCATTTAAATAAAGTGTAATGGAAAAAAAATTTCATTTATAATTTAAACAACAATGATTTGTTTACAAGCTTCGAATATCATTATTATTATTATTATATGTATATATATTTATTTATTTATATAATATTTATTATTTTAGCTCTTTCTTTTGTGGTCGTGGCTGCCAGTGAGAATAACAATGTACCAACCAATATTGCTTTATACTACTGAAGAACATGGATGTAGTTTAACAACATTTTATGTTAAAGTCGAACATCATGATCCAACACTTTTACTGATAAAAACTTGCAACAATGAAGTAAAAATTAATTTGTTTTTTAATAAACTAAACTATGCTAAAACATTTTTTGTATATGTATAAGGTATTTGGTGCGTATTGTTCATCGAAATGGTTGGAAAGAAATAAAAAGGACTGCAGAGGTAACCGTCAAGCATATTTTGGTACAGGCGAAACATTTTTGTTTAGTCTTTATCCTGGTAAGGCTAAATATCCATGGGTTGGCATAGCTGAAGTTGAAAATATTAACATACTTCATGCTAACGAGTTGTTCATGGCAGCTGATCAAAAGATGATAACCATCGGTGGCGGGTATAGTTTCATTACAGATAAATTTAGTTGATTAAATATAGTATAATAAATTTAGTAGATGTTAATATTTTGGACATATCTATTAGTTCATTATATTTAGTATTTAATTTCAAAATAAAAAACAGTTGTTTATAAAATTTCAATATATATATATACTAAATGTATTTTAGCGGTGGTCAAGGCATTTGGCTTGATGAAAATGTTCGATTTGGAAAAACAGAAAATTGTTCTACGTTTAATAATCCACCATTGTGCAAGAGCCGTGATTTTGAAATTAAAGTGTTGGAAGTTTATGGTTTTGATGGCGTGTGAGTATGTTTAAGATATGAATATTTATGGATATACATTTTGAATACATATTTTGCATTAAATGATAAACTACAACTGCTTATAACCTTGTTTTCTTAATTTATGTAATAGTGTAAATTAAACCTTTTTTTTGGTTCTTGTATATGGGTCATTAATATATTAAATTAATAATATAGTCGAATAAATGTCAAATTTATTTCTGGTTCATATTTTATTTCGACGCTAATTTTATATTTTTGTTTGTTTTAGGATTCTTTAAAGTATGGAGATGAGAATGGATTGATTGTAATTATATACTAGTCATATTATATATATATATTGTTTTTATGTATATATTTTTCACTTTTAGATTTAAAGACTTTGTTATCCACCGTTTATTTGAAAATCCATGTGATTATATTTAATAATAATTTTTGTTCCTATATGTTTTGTTAATAATTATCTACTTACAGTTATAAAGTGTAGATAATATATACCTATATGCAGATAAAAATAACATTTATTATATTATATTCTGGTCATGCGTAAGTGTACTTAATATTTTTCCGAAATTCTAGTCAAGTTTTCCTAGTTTGACCAAATAAGAAATGACAATACTTTAAAGGTATTGAAATGTATAAAATGAATAATGCTTTTAGATCAAGCTTTTGAATTAATTTCTGATATTTATAATATTGTGTTATGAATATCTCGGCAAACAAAAAAAAGATCTAATTTCGCATATTTCATCATGACCATTGTGGCTTGAATGCATTTTGTCATAATTCTTAACTTATTTACTTATTAAGATGTTTTGAAGTATGTATATATATATAGGGTCATGTAGGAAACTTTTACTAATAGATTTTACCTTATTATATATATATATATTAAAACCATGTTTCTAATTGTTTTTCGATATTTAATATGTCTTATATATTGCTGGTAAAAATTTATAATAATATTAATTAAAAATATTACTTTTAATTAATTCTAAATATCTGTATATAATTATTGCATGTGTGTGTATTGTCATTTGAGCATCATATGAAGGGTTTTTGAGATAAAACCTTTACTCCATTACCTAATTGAAAAATTTTAGTAGTTATGCCTAATTAGTCATTACTATAGGTTATTTTTAAATAACCCGTTTTGATATTTATACTATACTTTATACTATGCAATTTGTATACATATACATATTCAACTCTTGTCAAAATTATTTAAATAAGTAAATAGAAATAAGAAATATAATTTTTTTTTACAATTTATACCATTCATCTTATATAACACTAATAGTGTTATATAATTACATTTTTTTTTTTATCAATTAATTTGCTTAATGTAGAATAATTTGTCTTCTCTTTTATTCATATATACAATTTCATATTTTGCTCTTTTCAAATAGTATTTACTGCACACAATTTTTATGCAATGATTTATCAATTCTATTATATAAACATCTTTATATATAAAATATATTAATTTCAATTTTAAATGTAAATAATAGTATTTGTTGTTGAACTTTTAGAACTTTTATTTAATATATATACATAAATAGAAATTAAATAAACCATAGATATTGGTAGGCGGTTTATTGTGGTATTTATCGTTTATTATATTACACTATTATTGTTATTGAAATTATGTTTGTAAACTTTTTTATTATGTTATGCTATATAATATATATGATTTTTTATTTATATTGTTACCAAGTGTTAATTCCGATTAATATTAATTATTTACGTTTATTTAATAAGTTATAATTATAATACTTTATATAGAACAGAATTTTTTTGAGTCATATTTATGTTATTTGACATGATCATTTTATAATCTAATGTCAGATTTTTATTATGAATTGTTATATGTTAATTGTTAATTTTTTTTCATTGCCAATATTTTGTACGTATATATATATATATATATATATAGCATAACAGGATTATCTAACAAATGTTATAATTTTGAACCTAAATAATATTTAAATTTTGTTTAATAATTGTCATATATTAGAGTTAATATTATAACATTACAGTTTTTATTTTATATAATTCAAAATAGTTATTTTGTTTTGTTGATTTTTCAAGAAAATTTGATCATTCAAAATGTTTTAATCTTTGTTCATTTATTTTCTACGATCAAAGTTTATTAAATGTACATACATAAATAATATTTTTTTTAACCCATAGAAACTGGTTTATAATTCCATTTCTTTGTTCTAATTAATCGTTCATCTTTTTTTGGTTTCTTGTAGGTATCGATTCATTTGTTGTGTTTTATTTGTTCTGTATATGAATTATGTGATTCTGGTATCTTGAGATATATCCAACCATTTTCCAACATCATGAATCACATCTATGATGGTACGTTTTTCTAACAATCTTTAGTATCAGTTTTTGTTTTTTTTTCAATTTTTCCATATACTTGCAGAATGGCATTTCAAAAACGTTTGTTTTCATATTTATTTATGACCCATATTCTATAGTCATATGCTAATATTTCAGTTTTAATATTAAGTATTAGTAATGCTATTTTCATTATATTTGTAATTTTTTCAATATTGCGATTAAATAGTTATAATCATAGAGAATATAACCCTGTCAAATTAATTTTTTTAATTTGAGTGCTATCTATGATTTCATTTTTGTCAATAATATACTTTCTTGGTTTGTTTTTGTCATGAGTAGTGAGTAGTAGCTTATGAGGAAGGTATACCACAACATATTATAGTAACAAATATTGAGAAAACTTTTTACCTACAACTTATTTTTTAAAACTACTAAACATTTATTTGGATTTTATATTTTTTTTTTATAATGTGTTTTCTTATTTTATAGTTACAGCATTGATTTGAAAATTCTGTTTACACTATATATATATCTTTATATACAAATATTGTGCAAAAAGTTTAGGTGTATTTTATATTTATATATCAAATGTTTATTAAATGTAATGTATTATTTTATTTTTATGTAAGCTATCATGTATGTTCAGTCTCCAGTAAAACCGTTAAAACATTGTTTTCATTATGATGAATATAATATATCAATTGTTTTTTTTTTTATTATTGAATAAATAGAATATTGCTTGTATACAATATAATCATAATTACAGTTATATATTAAAATGTAGGTCATGTGTAATCTATATATATATATATTTGTTTTTTTTGTTTTTTTACAGATATAATTTGAATATAAATTTTAATTTAGCGGTTTACATATAGAAATAATAAATATTATGTTTTATTATTACATAATATTATTCCTTTGTGTTGAGACTTATTTACCAGAGACTAAAAAATGTTTTTATGTACAATGTATACATTGTAGGAATGTTATATAGAACAATTATAAAAAAAAATACGTTTGTACCTTTTATTATTACTATGTTCATTGTAGGCATGGTATATATATATAGAACAATTTCAAAAATGCGTTGTTACTTTTTATTATTAGCTATAAAAGTTAGTCAATATTTGTTTTTAAATGGTGCGTCTAAAGCTGTATTTAACATATTCTGTCCATTATATGTATTACTATACTCCAGCAATGATAGGTATTTCCTTTTTTGTTTTTTCTTTTGTTACCATTTGTTCATCTAACAATGTTTATATCTACGTATATATATCAATGCCATCTGTGATATTGTAACCATTTATATATTATATACTATTACGCTATAGTATTAAATATATATTATTATACATTTTCCCCGTCGCATATACTTTGGTTTTTGTAATGACGATTTTTATTATATATTATTAGTTTAAAATAATCGACTAATATTCATTTTGGTCTCCTGAACCTTTATGTACTTATACCATAATATATATTTAAATATAGTAATTTTTTGTAATACTGTATATGTAGTATAACTACTAGGTATTAGTAAATACTTTACATTCTTGATGTGAAAATCGGGAACTTAATATTATTGCAATACCACTTACCTATTTGAAGAAAATACCTACGTTTGATTACGTAATGATTTATTTAAATACGTAAAAAATATGAAAATTATTTAACGTTTGTCATCCCATAGACTCGTTATTTTTTTAAAAAAAATGATGAAATTTAATCTTTTATGGTCAAAAAATGGCTTTAATATGCCACTACAAGTGACTGTAATTATAAATGAATGGAAATTCGATCGAACGAATAATAACTATTATTATGCTGGATTCAAGACGTTTGAGGTCCGAAGCTAATAAAAAAAGTTGTACCCTATTCTATCGTGCATTATCTTCCCCATTAAGAAAATCATTATATTTCATAATACGTTATTAAAAATAATAACGGTCGTATTTAAATCGTTTATTATGTCTTCTTACATTTTATCCAGTAATTTTATACCCAAGAGACATAAAATCGGTAAGTTCGCCTTCGCGGTGAATTTTAGGTACGATTTTAGTATACTAAAGGTTTGTTAACGTTACGTCGATACGTCGCTGATTATTGTAAGGTACGTTCCGGCGACCAACGACTTCGTGTACGGGCGTCTCGGAGTTCATTTTTTTTTTAAGTTTTTGATTCGCGCGTGTGCACCAAGTTGCAGAATACCGTCGGGTCGTCTAGATGCTCTGTCATTGGTTGTAATTGTCGTCGTGATCAATGTCACATGACTATACGGTCGTCGCCGAGAACGTATCGAGAATCATAAAAATAAAAAGTAACGCTCGCGGTTTATTGACGGCGGCGGGGTACGCGCATAACGGCCGGTTTTCGTCAGCCGAACGGTTCGCCCACAACTCGAATACAGTAGTATGACTTCGTATACAGATTGAAAACGAACGTCGCTGAAATAAAATTCGCTCGTAGTCACACTGAAGAAGGCGATAATTCACTAACGCGTTCATATTAAACAGCGAACGCTCGATAGTTTCGTCGCAGTGTCGAAACAAAGTAACGACGTGGGCTGATGCTACACTGACTTGTATGGTCGTCAAAAAAATTCGTCTCGTAAGTTATTATATATTGTTGGGGCGGACGCGCGCTACGGACTTTGGTCGGTTACACGGCGGCGTTACCGAATCGGCAGACCGAAAAATCGACGTTGCGCGTGATTCTCTGGGACAAGTCCGAGTTGGTACACTAAGGCTGGAATTGAATACGCGAAGAAGTATACGAGAAAGCGGCTGGCCGATTCTCACATTGACGATACGTCGAGCGAGCAGGATGAAGCCGTGTATAAACCCGATTAATCGAAAATGGCGTCGACGACAACGATCGAATTTGTTCGAAACATTCAGTAATCAATAACGACATGACATACATTCATTCGTTTTTCTTCCAGTCTGTCTAAATCCTAAAATATTTATAAGGTTTTTATGACAAATTACTCTTTCTCCCTCCCCTACTAGGTACCACAATAATAATGACACGGTGGTCCGTATAACACGGCAAATATATGTTTGTGGTGCTCCTAACCTAACCAATGCTCAGCAAACGATTCTCACTTGTCCCTCCTCTCCTGTCCACCACAACCCATTGATCCGGCACCGATTTAATAATTTAGCCTACAACAATATGTACTTATGCATGTACCACGTACGTCTCTTTGTTGTCGGACGGTTTTTGACTGTGCCTACTACATTTCTTGCCGAGGACTGTGGTTACTCTTCAATATGTTTTTCATAGTCGTACACGCAGAATTAAAAGACGTAAGTACAAAGTATTGTTAAAGTTATTAATTATCATATAGGTACGTTTGGCGTTCGTATATGTATATGCTTGATAGTTGATTATTTGGAAAATTGTGATGGACCGAAAATTCGTCGAGGTTTCGAAAGTTTATCGATCGAAATTATCGTCTTTTCTAATAAAATATTACCAGCTGTTGTCGTCATCGGATGGGCGTGGCCGTTTATATCGTTTAAAATAGATCGCTGTGCGAAAAAATTGTCAGTAATCTGTTTCGATTTTGAATATTATTATTATAACGTTATGTTTTAATAAAATAACGAACATATTTACCGTGATTATTTTCTTACGATATTTTTCTTATGTTATGCAAAACGATCAGCTGTAGTAAAAAATTCGGATGGGCGTGGTCTTTTCGACGATATAAAAATAGAATTTTTAGAATAAAACAAATTTAATAATCTATTTCATTATTATTTTCGATTTCAAACAATTCCATAAAAACTACATTTTGAAAATATTTAGCGTGCTTAAAATTTTACGTAAAAAGTTCGTTAAAGATTATAAAAATGTTTAAAATAACTATGAAGTTGTAGGATACGAGAAAGGCTAGAGAAAAATTATTAAGTAATAATAATATTAATAATGATATAATTAGGTTACATTAAAGGCATAAACGGAAATTAATCGAGGTTCACCACCACAACTTCGGTTGAGGACAATTGATTAAAACAATATTATAAATATAACATATCGATTAGATGTGGCTTAATGTCAAGTTTTTTGCTATGACCATAAACGAAAACAAAAATTATTTAATTTTACGTTTTCGAAAGACAGAAATCGACGTTAAATAAATGATCAAAGAAAACAATGACCCGAAAATCTGAAATATCAAAAACGAATTTTCAAATAGAATATTCACAAATAATTCGGGGGCTCTATAATCAACATAATATATAAAACATACCTCTAAACATACTCGTATGTATATATGCGCGCGTAAATTGGAGTGTCTGTACCGCATGCCTATATATAAATATAATAATTAAATAATACAATCGTATATTATTATACTACGGTTATTAAATTATTTATAATCCGCCAAAACGAATTCATAATAAATAAAATAATAAATGACATTTGAAAGTAGAATAGGAATCGAATCAATTGGTGTATACGTATTAGAGAAAATAAAGTGGTCGATTTTAAACATTATGAAGAGTAATTTACGGAGTATATTATAATACCGCGAAATTATTATGTATCGAAACTATGGCGAAGAGAAACTTTTTAGGACAGAACGCAGCTTCTCACGTTTGAAAATACAATCTTAGCCCGAACAATCGAGACATAAGGTTGAGACGAGTGCGTGACCGTAATTTAGCCGTAGTCGGAAGACGGACAATTATTGTCAAAAAACGCGTTAAACGTTTTATGTTCAAATAATTTTGAAAAATTACGTTAAGAACGATTTAATCCGATATATATAAACAACCATTAAGTGACCGTTATCATTATTATTATCGATAATAATATTTCTCCGTGCGTCGGTAGGCAAGTTTACTCTTTTACGGCTCAGATACTTAAGACGCGCTTTTTATTTTTCAGGAAACTTGCCGCTCATTTACCTCCCTGAATCCCGATAAAAAAGTTCCGCCCGGAGCGTAACGCTTGGCTTTTAGTGTGATATCTATCGAGTGTGGGTTGGAAGCGTTTGGGATTTTGGTATACAAGCTCTCCGCCGTTTGCGAACCAACGACGAAATTTATATATATACTTACACACACACATACACACACGACCAGCAGGCCGTTGCCACCGAACGCCGCGACGACGCTACACGCACACACACACACACACACACACACACACACGCACGTACGCACGCACACACACACACACACGCACGTACGCACGCACACACGCACACACATACACACACACACACATACACACACATACACACACACACACATACAAACACAGACATCCGTCCAGCATCGGAGCACCGCGATTTCGCGTACAATCGGATAGTCGAGACACCGGGCGCGCGCGCGTGGCGCGCCCCCTCTTGTCATCGCATAGCCACGGACGCCCGTTTTGTCCGTAGCGCGTGCGTGCGCTGCGGATGTGTGTGTGTGTGTGTGTGTGTGTGTGTGTGTGTGTGCGCGTGCGTTGCGTGTTTCGTGAGGGCGCGAGCGTCGTGCTGGGAAGCGGAGAGACTGGACGCGCTATTGACGTTTCCCCGAGCCCGCGTTCCAGTCAGTTAGTGTGTGTGCTGCATGCGTGTCTGTACTTGTCCGTATTTCACGTTTATTTCGTGTTGTTTTCACACACACACACACACGACCGCGTGTTGCCGGCGTTTCGGCCAACAATAATTATTATTAGTCGTGCTTACTCGTCCAGGGGTAAGTGCGTACGTCAGTTTTTCCGTAAACTGTGCGCCATCGGAACAGCGGCGGCGGCGACAAAAAAATCGTAAAACGCCCTCGTTGCGGCGGGGCGGACGTTTTTTTCGTACACACACACACACACGTACGTACGTATCGCAACCCCGACACGACTTGGCGTATCATGTGGATTTTCTCGAATATCGATTTGACGGGGCGAGGAACCCGTCGTCGTCGTGGTCGTCGTCGTTGTTGTTGTTGACTGTCGTCGTCGCTATATGACAACCCCGAGCGCGTATTAACAATAAATACAACCGTAATATTCGTCGTTTATGCGCGTCACGTTCGTTTAGGATCGGCGACCGGCGAATATGTAGACGAAAACTGATCACTGAAGACGCCGAGTGTACACCCCATCCACCACCAGGTGAGTCCTAAAATAACGCGCGTACGATTTTATATTAATACAATCCTTAATCACGAACGGCCTTAATTTCATGTCGAAATTTATATAACGCGTATATTTCTATATAATATAGATATATTATACGCGGCACGAGTTGTATACCTTATTATTAACGTACAAGATAATCGATACGAGGAAATTGGTGAGAAAAATAGGCGTCAGACGTACGTCGTTGAGTATGCAAAAATCGCGCCCGCTTGTTTGTTATTATTATCGTTGTGTTGTTTTGTTGTGTACGTTTCACAGATCGACACGTCATGTACGAAACTCGTTATGCCGAACGAGCGCGGGTCATCGTCTCGGCGGCGCGCGTATATTTTCCCCGGCCCGTCCGACGCCACTGCCGCCGTCGCCGCCCGAGATCCGTATGGTCGTGTACGTCGTGTACCTATTCATGACGACTCGTCTTACGACGTTTCCGGGGAACGCCACAGTTCAGTAGCGCGCATAAATATCGCGGATTATTATCGTTTTTAACGATAGTGTGTATAGTGTCCGGGCGTTTGACAAGACCGTTTTCTTGCTATTCCCCGCATACGCTCGTACGAACGCGTTATTTGTTAATCGACGAATGGATACGTTTAAATCCGTCTACTCGAGCCCAATGAGAACTTGGGGATGGGAAGGGCCTCGCCCAAATGCCAACAGTTTATCGTCGACGAAGACGTATACGATCGCTTCGTTCGTGGTTGTTTACGATGAATAATCGTTATTGTTTGCGATCGTTTTCTAAATCGAACTTAACGTGTTTTTGGCGAGTTTTTTCTCTACGCGTGAATCAACGCGTTTCGAAATCTAAAGTTCTAGTCAATAACATTTATATAAGGTAGTTCGTTCTAGTGTATATATATATATATGTATGTGTACGTTATTATTCGTTAATTTATTATAAAGTAGGCGTTTTCGTCGAAAAAATAAACGCTTTTGTTGGAAAAAGAAAATTTTGACCATTCGTAATTTAGATTCAAACTGTGGCGGACATATATACCACACAAATCGTGTAGACGAATAAACTCGTTTCTCTATAAACCTCAATAGGGGTGTGCACCTACATATACGTAACATATATATATATATATATTTTATTTACAATGCGTTTCGACGACTATATTACCCTTCGATTTCGTTGTATTCCTCTCTACCTGTTCGTTGCTTTTAGAGGTCCATCGAACAATTTAAACTTGTTCGGTAGGGTTGTATGTGGTGTATACCTTATGCATGTATATTGCACTTGTTTTTTATTTTATTATTCCTTTTATGACCATTCCTGGTAAATGCTTACGACCCTACGGCTTACTTTATTTATGTAAACTTTCTAATGTGTAACAATTTCGGGTGTTCGTGTTATAATTTAAAGGGGGAACATTTTTCTACACGTTTTTATATTTGATGAGAAACGTTCAAATTTTTATTACAGAAAATGTACGATTTATTTGTTATTAATTGTAGTAGGTGAACATTTTAGTTTTGATGTTTCTTACGGTTCTGTATTTTATTATTATGTTTAGGCGTATATACTATATTAAAAAGGTACTTTTTTTGTAATTCTTTCTTTTGAAAGGTTTTTATCGTGGTGCCATTTTAATGTTCTTTTTATCATATTTATAAAAGGTGGCAAAGTTCAAACGAGCCATTTTTTATATTGTCGGGACTTGAACATTTATGAAGGGGAAAATTGTACAGAGACTACCCTGTGCTGGATTTGACACTCGTTTTATTTGATGTATAATTTATAACAAATCGAAAAAATCAGTGTTTTAAGAGAACAATATTACATTTATAATTCGCTAAAGTAAACAATGTTTAAAAATTCGATTTTTTAGCATATTTTTAAACTAAAACGAAAATTGGAAAAAATTGTATTAGGTTTACGTTTAATTGCGAAAGATAATATTTCATTACAAAAAAATATAGTTTGTCGTTGGCGTACCTAATAATATAAACGATTTGTGGATAATTAACATTTTGATTGCTAGATATTACACGAATATTATAGCCTGCAATCATTATGGAACATTGAACTCGAATCATTCAGTGTTTTAATAAGTCCACGTTTTAACAGTTATATTATATTATATTACTTACACGGTTTTTGATTAGTATATAAATAAACAAATATAAATACATATTTATAATTATAGATTGCTTTTAAATGTATGGATTAAGTTGTTTTATTGATAAAATTGTTTAGGTATATACTTAACGATAAGTTTAAATATTTTATAAATTCCAATTAATGGTTTTTTAACACAAAAAAGTATTAATTCCAAATAAAGTATACAAGTATAATATTTATAATACTTAAATTGATGAGAAAATATTGGGTCGTTTAGGTGATTGTAAAAAATATTATTTAAAAATATATAAAATATGTATTTGAATAAAAAGAAAAAAAAATTTAGAATATTCATTTGAACAACGTAACATAATAAGAGTATCGGAAAATTACACATTATTTAATAATTAATGTCAACAAAACTATGTTTTGTATTGTTATTATATGAATTTTGACGTATAATTAAGAGAAAGATAAAGGTTTAATTATATGTGTTTTAACAATATCAAATATATTGTTAAATTAAAATTATTCCTCATATATAAAAACCAAACTGTTTTATTAAGATTTAAAACACGTACTGGAATATAAAAAAATGTATTTAAATACTTTGCTTTGAATATAAGTATTCGAATATTTTACGAGATTGGGTAATTGATAACATTTTCAAAAATTAGCTTAATACCTATAGTAATATTCACCAAAATACATTTATATGATACTAAAATATGAAATGATAAAGCCTGTTATTGATTTATCGATTATATCAAATGAAATTTAAACTTATTTGAGATACGTTTTCTTTTAATTATAACAATTTCGTATATTATATACCCGAGATGAATTTTAAAATACAGTGATTATTTAAAAAAAATAGTTTACATATATTTTAGTATTCAAGCATACATTATGAAACTTTACGTTGTAATATAGTTATTTATAAAATTTGATTAAATTTCTTAAAAAAGTATATTTTTATTAAATATTTTTTAGTATATTTATATATTTGTATATAGCAATAAATGAACTAATAGCAGTTTGTTTAATTATTAATATGAATATACGCATATGTTAGAACATGTGGTTTGTAGACATGACTCGTATGTTGACTTAGTGATGTGAACTGTAAAAACTCATAATATTAATTAATATATTCTTCAGATGTTTTTATATTTTGCTAAATTTTAACGCAGTCGCGTTCAGTGTTTTTTTATATATGAATTCGGCTGACATTAATATACTCGGGCGAAAAAATAAACTTACAAAATTTTTGTTTATGAATTCAAATTATTTTAAAATTATCATTTATTATAAAAATTTAAATACATAATATTGGGTTTTTATAATTTTAAAAGAACATGTGATAAGTGTTGGGTATTATGATTATCGTGTTTAAGCTAGTGATTTTAACGAACACGTTTTGCGATATTTTCATTATAAAATTAGATTTCATTATTTTATGGATGCTGAAATTGTGAATAATTTGTAAAATCCTTTCATTTTGTTTCTTAGTGATGTTATGCTTAAATTTATATAATCGGTTAATTTGGAAAATATTTAATTTTAATAAACTATCAAGATTGAAATTTTGTTTACCTTTTTGTTTAGTTTTAAATTTTTATTGTTATTGATAGTTCAGTTTTTAATTAAACATTTCAAATATTACATTAAATATGTATATGTGTGTGTGTGTGTGTGTTACTCTGAGAGTCAGAAATCGATGTTTGTTGTCATTCGTCGGCATTTGTTGACATTTATAAATATCAATTTGGATTTAATAATGTTGTAACGAAAACGATTAAACGCACGTAATTCACGATTTTACTAATATATGTATATATATGTATACTTAAGTTATTATGAGTTTGTCTATTTTGTTCATTAAATTATTCCATTTCATTCAAAACTATGTTTAAATAAAGTATTCGAGAAAATAAGTGCAGAGAAGTATGTTATGTGTTATGTGTTATGTTTATATATATATATACGTGTATTGGATTTGTCGTTTTAAAATCGTAAATAAATGCTCATTTAAAAACGTTTGAGTTCTTAAAACAACATTACTATTTATTTATAAATAAATAAAAAACGTTTCGAAAAAGACGCTATTAGCATATATTTAAATGACGAAGGACTTACAAGAACGAGTTTAATATTCTACAACTACACGTCAGTCGATAGGTATTATAATATAAAGTTTAACGAGCTGAATCACGCAAGACGTGCGTTTCTTTAATCATTATTTTACGATGTAATAGTGTACCTAAATATTAGTTTTAGAATTAAATTTTATTTTTTTTGTAAAGTAACATGGCCTTAGTTTTTGCCGCGTTGTATTTAAACTATACTGAGTACTTGTATTTAAGTTCACTATATGTTTACCGAATTGAATATTTTATTTTATATACTATATATATATATACATTATTGTATCTTTAATTTTTACATAGCTAGATATTCGTTGATATCATATAAAATCGATTTTAAACCCTCTTTATGACGCGTTGTAATATTTTAGTATTTGTTCAATTATAAAAAAAATAATTATAATAATCGACATATAGCATATTATTGATGTTTATTATAATAAACAAATGTCAGTTTCAATTTGATACTTATTATGCTCATTTATGACATATATTTTTATTGTGTTAATTATAATATATATTTCTATAAACACGTTACATCGAATAACAAATAAAATCATTATTCTGTCAAAATATATTCTCAACGTCTTTTAACTGTTTATAGCGTCCGTACCCACAGTGAAATTAGGTAATAATTTATACAATTAAGGAAATTTGAAGTATTTTAAATATAAATTCAAAATGTATATATGTATGTCATAAATTCCTAATTTTAATTTACTTACGTCATTGGAAACTAAGAATTACTGGTATAGTAATTCGATTTTATAATTTTTACAAAACAGAATTAAATTATAAGCTGCTAAATAGTATATTGAGATGGAAATTTACTTTATTTACTATTTTGTTTATTTAAATGTTTATCTTAATTATCGTTATCGGTACTGTTAATGCAATTTACTTCTTTACTAAAATTCCTGTAGTGAAGAACTTTGGTTTTTTAAATCATAGCTGGCTGAAATAAGTAACGAGTTAAACGTAATACTAGTTAGTTATAAAAGTTCTATGTAATGATAGTTAAATTACAAAAACATAATTAAGCCGCCGGCTTTTAAATACAACACAAGGTTGAGCATTTACTAGTAAAAAAAGTTAAATCATTTGTTACTAAGATACTTTTATTTTAATTTAACTTTTAACTCGATAAGTGTCTTTTTTAAAAAAAATCTAACGGGTCACTTCAAATTAACCTTATACGAAGATATCTAAATTAAATAAAATTAGCTGTGATAGATAGGTAACTGATGGTAACTTTTGAAGTTAATAAAAATAATATAAATATAAGTAAGTTTTAATTAAATTTAGTGAATTAAAAGAAAAAATAGTTAACTAGCTTAGTTTGGGTGCACATATATTTCTATTTTGTGTATGTTGAATTTTCGTGTGATGGATTTCCTACGTATGACCATATTTGGACGAAGGTCACACATTACGTAAGACGATATATAAATATAAAAATATGTTTGTACAAATTGATCATTTGTTAAGTATCATTTCACTGTCATACCTCATAATAATTATCGTTGAATTTTGTCGAGATAAATATTGTTAAAAACTAGATGATTGTACAGTTCTAAATTCGACATAAGGTCAGTCACGCTGCAATACCGCTACGTTTCGTGCGGATCAAGTTTTAATTTTACCACAAGCCCAACCCACACCATACGGACGAGGATGTAGGTGTACTGAACCAAATATCCGAATTGACAAATGTTTACATTCACTAAATACATATATATAATTTTTATTTTATACCAACGTAATGTACTTCCGTGTAATCGTAACGAATGTAAATATTTAAAAAAAAATCTATAAACGTATATATCTATTAAATTACAGTGGTAGCAGTGATATAGAACTTACTGTTTACTAGTATTTAAAATACTATTCAATTGATTTCCAAAAGAACCCCTATTCATAACATTACTCAATCACTTTTCTAAGAAATGTTTAAGAAATAATTTATTTAAAACTTTAAAAAAAAATATTTGGAATACCAAAATAGTAGTTGGTAGTATTAATTTACGAAAAGTCGATATATTACTCTTGTTGTATTGTTTTAAATATTCATTCCGGATTATAGAATAACAAAAATATATTTATACATCTGTAGACATGTTACTTGGATTTGAACGAAATTTTATAAGATTTATCGAATATTACTAGGTTGAGGAAAATAAAAATAGCACTCGGAAAAAGAAAGTCGACAAACACGTACATACATATATATGCGTGTATATGTATTGTATTCAACGTATATATGGATAGATATTAAAAAAAGAAAAACATGAAAATGAGCTATAAAGAAGCTTTTATACGATAACGAAAATAATTAAAAGTGTAGCAATACTTTTGTACTGTAATAAGTTAAAAAGAAAATATTGATGGTAACGGCAAAGAATAAATATTGTTCTACACAGTTCCATAATGAATATTTGACCTAACAAATTAGTATAGCATATAAAGAGGAATAGAGAGCAACGCTACTAAGCGAAAACTAGAAAACCAAAGAAAAAGATCACTAATTGGACCTAATTTTAAGCATAAAACGGCAAAGAAAATCGATTTTACCAATGAAAAAATTACAGACACAAATGTTAGTTAAAGATTATTTTGTTTTTTGATTGAGAATACTTTACTAAAGTTATTATCGTTATTTGTGTATATTTCACGCGTTATTTGGTAAATATTACACAGTACGAATACGTTACGATTAAATTCGAGAAATTTGAAGTCACGTGGTTCTTAAATGAAAATCTAATATTTTTCCAAACGAACAGTCAACGTACTAAAATAATAAGCGTACAATTATTATCATTATAGATCGATAGTGAAGTTCGTCGAGTGAATGTTTATGTATTTGATTTAATTGAAGAATTGCTCTCGATCGCCGTTCGATACGAACGTAATACGAACGTAATACGATAATAATATATTGTAATATCTAAGAAAATGAACGAAATTGTGTAGTTACATATTTAAAAATAAACTTATTTCAGTGTGTAGTTGTAGTGATATTAATATAACGTCGAGAATGCACGAATTTCGGAAAATAATAATTGTTCAGACCTTCATCGCGTTTAGAGACCAAGTCAGTCATTTATTCGTCGTGTATTTCCAATTGAAACGTTCGTTGTTATTATTATTATTAGTGTTATAACGATGTATTATGCATCAGTGTTCGTCGTGGGTGGTACATGATATATCGTTTTGTCTTTTCCCACAGGTACGAATGATAAAAAAATTAAAATCCTTGGGACAACTTATTTATTTAGTTTTCTTTATCTTGTAGTTAACATTTTGGACGTAATGTAGTCGTAAATAATATTACAAGTATAAAGCGTGCTTTTTGAGTGAAAATATTCAAACGTTATTGTAATTGTACGAAGCACCATTATGTTATTAATCTTGTAGTAACGACTATAAATTATTACCAGCTCGTGTGTTTCATTTTATATTGTATAATTCATGGAGTCTCGCCATTTTTAAATATTTTTAATATTCGTCAAAATTAAGAATAATCACATTTACGGTCTACCATTTAATCCGTGGAAATATCAGTTTTGTTTCTTGTGCGTTCCGTATACGTATTTGCTTTCGAACTTCGTATGTTACAACCAGTTAATCGGTAACTTAGATTTTGTTTAACTTTTTACACTAAATTGTTTAATATATGTTAAATTTAGCCAGTATAATCGATCAATCTTGTCGTTGAACAACTTAAAATCCTCTTATATCTTCCAATTTAATTTTAAATTTGTCTCCGATACACAGTACCTTTTTTACTTACCTCTATTTCGCCTAAGTAAAAATATGTAAATTACGACTGTAAACGAACGAATGTTTTCACGACTACGACCTCTTGGTCGGTATTCAATTTTTCAATAGGATCAAATAGTTTTTATAAGCGTTTAATCGTTAAACAAACACGGGCTATGGATATAAAAAAACAAAATAACCCGAAAGTATTCAGATTAACATATTTACACGGAGCCTAAAAACGTACTTTTTTCTCGTACTTAAGTAAATGATCCAAAATTGACTATTAACGTTTTAAAATTATATAAATAATGACATTTTTTTCTAGTTTTATATGTCGAGTAAACTTACGGAGACAGCAACATTAACTACACGGCTAACTGCTTTTCGAAAATAACTTCAATTCTATCGTATTGGGACTCTTACTAATTCAACTCAAGATTTTTGAATGGTTATGGAGTAAAATGTTGTAAAACACGTCTTAAAATGTCGCATAATACGCGACGTAATATTTGTACCTTATCGAGTGTGTCATGTAGTGCATAAAATTTTAGACCCTATTTTTATCTACTCGAATATTCAATCATTCGTATTACTTTAGAAATTATAATGTACGTTAGTTGTGTATAATGAACACGATATTTTATAATATTAATTAAAGCTCTCATCATTTAAGCGCAGTTCAATAAAATTTTTTAGAAAGAATTAAACGTTTTTCGCGGTTATTTTTAACTTCTAGTCAACAAAAGTGTTTAAATTTTGTTTAATTAGGAACGACGATTTTAGCTAACAGTGCAACGTCAAGTTGGTTCTTTTAATATTTAAAATTTTAATTTTTGACCAGGTCAAGTTTATTATTTTTAGTCGATTATTTTTAATATCCGAAATTAACAAAAACATCGTAATTAATTCGATTTTTATATTAATCAGAATTGGCAAGTCGAAAATAATTAGCCGATTTCGCGGTTTTTTACGTTTTCCACTCTTATTTATCCAAATTATTATTATACGACAAAGTGACTTTATCTAATATCTACAACGTTGGTTTATTGTTTATTACGCGTGTTTAATATATGGATCGTTTCGTTGTATTTCAGAGTAAAGGACGGTCGTCAATCACTTTAAGCCATACATTATTATTCCAATCGAGAAGGCCAATAACAACAATATCAGTAATAAAAATAACAGTAGCAGCAGCAACAGCAGCGGCGGCGGCGGCGGCGGCAGGATGAAGATGCATACCCGCGTCGCCAGGTTAGCCGTTCTGGTAGCGGTGGCCTTGGCAACGGTGTGCTGGATGCCGGGCGCAGTCTCGCTCTCGCCACACATCAATCACAACATAGCGATATTGCCCAGCGATGTTTATCCCGGTTTCGGTATCAAGCAGTTCACCAGCGACAACAAGTACACGTACTTTCGTCTATTGGAGACCGGTTTCTCGCAGTTCTTTACCGTGCTCAAGGATGGGCTGCTGATGACCACCACCGACTTGGGCCTGTTGGTCAAACGGCCGGTGAACCTGGTGGTGCTGGAAGAGTCACCCAACGCGACGTTCACGCACAACATGCAGCTGTTCGTGCTGGAGAAACGCGAGATGCTCCGGTTCTCGGACGACAATTACCCGGACGGTAAGGTGTCGGAGAACCGGGCGCCGGGTACGCGGGTCAAGGGCGTGCCGGTGTTGCACGCGTTCGGCGAGGGCGTGGCGGGGCTGCCCATACGGTACGCGATCGTGGACGGCAACGACGACGGTGCGTTCGGGCTGAAGACGGCTGAGAATATAGCCGGGAATATCACCAATCGGTCGTATTACAAGGGCGTGCACCTGGTCACCAAGCGGCCGCTGGACCGGGAACAGAAACGCCGGTACGATCTGATCGTGCAGGCGGCCGACGGTAGCGGCATTGACAAGGCGTACACGAAAATACGGGTGGACGTGCTGGACGAGAACGACAACAGCCCGGTGTTCGTGCAGAGCGTGTACAAAGTGAACGTGGACGGGTTGAGCCTGGGCTTGGACAATGGCACGGCTGGCCCGGGTCGGTATTCGGCCGTGGGCCGCGTGGAGGCGACGGACGCGGACGGCGATCGGGTAGCGTACAGGCTGTCGGCCCCAAGCGCCGCGGTCGTGGTCGTGCCGCAGACCGGCGAGCTGCTCGTGTCCGACGACGTGCTTGGCTCGCGCGAGTATTTCGAGTGTCAGTTGACAGTGGACGCGCACGATCTGCGCACGCCGTCCCGCGTCTCCGAACGGCCGGCCAGCGTCTGGATCCAGTACAATTTCGTCGTGCTGGACGACGACGTGCTCATGCAGGACTTCAACGCGTACGACGAGGGCGTCGGGGCCGCGGCCGAGCACCGGGTGTACAAGCGACGGGTAACGCGGGCGGTGCGTCCCACCAAGCGGATCGAGTTCACGGAGACGGACGGCGAACAGGAGGGCCGTAGCGTGTTCCCGCTGGAAAAGGAAACGGAGAAAGAGACGTTCAAGATCCGGGACGAGAACCCGTGGGTGACGGTCGAGCCGAACGGCGCGGTCCGCGTCAAAAAGAAGTGGGATTACGAGGAATTGGGCCCTGAGAAGACTATCGACTTTTGGGTCACAATCACGAACGCGGGCGTCGGAGGTACGTTGGTTTCGTTCCTAACTATTACGCGCGGAACTACGGACAATGTTCTCTTTTCTTTTTTTGGAAATACGCTGCGAGCTATTACGCCTCAGGTTGTGTAGGGTGTGCCGGCGAATCCTTTTCGAAGCCTTTTCCGAATTAAGAACGCGGGTCCTATTGGGTTGTTGAACGACGGCCGTTTAGTGTCATGTCCGGTGAACTCGTTCGGGTAAAATGAGCGCTCTTATCCCGGGGGGTGAGTGGGGGGGGTCGTACTTATCCGTTTGTTTTGATATTTTTCGGACGGCATTGGCGCTTATGCAATCGCCGACGCGTGCGTACCCACATTTTAGCCGATACTTTTGGACTTGTTCTCGTTTTAAAATCAAATAACTTTAATTATCCGACGGGCGCTTTCCACCACGCGCGAAAACGTCTTTTCGAAACTACGTAAACATTTTAATCGGAACGTTAAATAACTACTCGCAATTTATCGTTTTTGTTTATTACGTAAACGTCATATTATACTAGGTTTATGGAAAAACGGCATTTTTCGGTTTTCCGTTTGATATCGAACGGACTTAATAGTTTAAAAATGTCCCAACGAAAGTGCATATTCCGTTTTATTAAATATGTACAGAAGTTAAATGTATATATATATATATATATATATATATATAGAATACGTTTCAAATTTATAAAGTATTATTTTCAATTACGATTTTAATATTAAAAGTTTGTTTCGTGAATTGAATAAAAGAAATAACATGTGTTCATTGAAAAGACTTCACTGTGAGTCGCCCACGTTTATTAAATATTGTGTGGTATGTTTACATTGTGAGCGTAATATATATCCTGTTTCGTAGTATTTTGGGCATTTGGAACGTACAGACGGGCATGTATACATATACCTAACCGTGTGAAAAACGAGGAATTGTTTTTCGGATAATTCCCAAACCGACGTCCGTGAGAAACAGCCGGGAAGCTGAAATCGAACGTCCCGTGAACCCATTAATTTCCGATTCTTTATATAATGACTCTCGGACCGACAATTTGTCTCTTTTTGCTGTTTCCGAAAACCGTTACATCCATCGCCTTTATAGCGAACAAATTTTACTTTCGAATGCCAATGATGAAGAATTTGTCGATCGACAGTTATTTGTAAGAATAAATTCCGTTTGGACGATAAAAATTTAAAATTAAAAAAAATTATTTAACTGTTGGTTTTTATTTGACCGGAACAATTGTTGGTGAGACGGTTTGGATCGATAACACTCAAAAAGGGAAGATGTGACGAATTTCGCCATTTCGTCGAGGTGCCGCTTCTCGTTCGCGTACTTTTCTAAAAATATATTCAAATTTATGCGAATCGCATCAGTTACAATTTGAATAAGCTTAAGTTGTGGCGTTAGGTGACAAATCGTATTAGAACAAGTGGCTATCGCTTTAACGGAGATTCTGCAGTGATTTATTATCGGTGGTAGCGTGTTAGAAAGAAGCTCGCAATTCATTTAAATCGGAGCAAATTTTAGAAAAATATAATCTAAAAATAAGGAATTATTAAAATAATTCTCGAATTCCCAATATCGTCGTAATATACGGAATATTATAATTCGACGTCGGCTCGTGTACAGGAGTTGCATAAAATTAAATTTGTGAAATATGCGGAAGCGTATGCCGTTATAGTCGTAAAGCGGAACGGGCGTTGTTCACCCCTGGGTTTACGTTCGTAATTTTTGAACCCCCGAAAAGTTAGGTCTACTCGCATCTGTGTTCATACACACCACACACACACACACACACACACACACACACACACACACACGTGGATCGTGTTTTACCAGACATGACGCGTATATACACAGAAACGCGTACGCTTTTTTACGGTCGGTGTAATACCCGAGTAATACGAGTTGAACGTTTTTAATGCGATTGTAATATAATTACGACTTCTCCACGGCTTCCGGTGGCGTGTAGTGTGTGCAGCGTAGACGTACACGCGCATATATATGTATATAATATAACCTACGTGCGATGATGAAAGATGACCAGACAATAATATATATATAATATAACTCTACGCGACCAGTTCGGTAGCCCGCACATACGAAGTCGTGTGTGTGTGTGTGTGTGTATTTTCGAACTTACGTGTAAGTCAGCGTCACATAAACACACCCGCGTGCGCGCGCGCACACACACACACACACACACACACACACACAGGCAAGCCGTGTACAATACCCCTATACGACTTACGTGTACATATATATATATACACGATACACATTTCGGTCGCGCGTGAAGGGACCGACCGACCGAGGGTCGTCGTCATCCTGCGCGACCTGCTGTGTATACGCGATACTATTATGTAACGCGACGGTCGCCGACAAACGAATTCGAAACGGAACCGAATTCACGTTAAGGAGGTGTGTCCATTGTGCGTACACACGACGCGTATTGAAAAAATAACGTCCGTAAACACAGTAAGTCGTTATTCGTTTATTCGGTACGCGGTGGGACGGTACCCTTTTGTGTTACCTATATTATACAATATTCGAACTATCCTTGTTTATATAAAACGTTACCCGACATTCGTTGCCAAAACCAATTTACTCCTCTCCATGATCCATACGTTTCTGGCACGTCTTCTTCTGCACTACGTCCAATCATCACACCTAACCAACTTTGTTTTTTGGCCACCACACGACCTTTTCTATATACGCTATTTACGATCTTGACTAACTTATTGTCGGCCTCTCCTCCGAATGTGGTGGTCAGCTCAATCCATTTTTTAGAAATTCAACTACATTTTCTCTTCCGTACTGTTGTTTCGATGGATATTCGTTCTTCTTTCCCCCAGACGTGGAAGTCAGAATTACAGACATTTTGCTGCAGCACTTTTCTCTCAATTTTCATCCTTCGCCCGTTGTCGCATTTCGTTCGCTACGTATATAATTACATATCTGCGCGATTTCAAACGATACAATCGTCGATTAAACTTACTATGTTAAAATAAATAAAAAGTAGACATTTTTAGGACCGGGTCGATCTAAATTATTCATAACATACAAACAGTACATATAACGATCCGCACGTGTAATAACGTACAAACTATACTGCAAATGTTGAAATTGAATGGTCATATGGCGTTTTATGCCTGTTATTTAATATAATTAGAGCTTTCGAATTTGTTCCGACAATGATGAAAACGATTTGACCGTATACACACCGTGTGTGCGTATATATTTTTGTCGTTTTCACGTGATATTCGGTTGTTATTAACGCAGTTACCCGAATAATATATTTTTTAAATACTCGTCGTGTTGATATAGCACGTTATATATCAGTATATCGGTTGTGTCCCGTAAATTGTTTGTCGCGCAATTGTTGTTATACGTGAGAGCAATGTGTTGTCAAGGGACAGGAACGTGCGGTATTGTCGGTGTTTTCGTAGAGTGACGAAGAATGCACGGATTGAATAATTTGAACGATAAATATTTAACGGAACAATACGAGGCAAGTTTTTTGGTGAACATAAATTTGTACTGATTGTGTAAGCCGCGCGTGCACGTTCATGCTGTCGACGGCGGAAACGTTCTATTTTATTTTTGTTTCGTTCGCGATTTTTCTCGTTCGGCGTACGTGTACAGGAATAAAGCGCGTACGAGAAATTGTGTGATTCATCGTGGGAGGAGATTTCAAAGAAGCCACCCTAGATATTGCGAGGGTACTAAAATATAGGGAGGGGGGACGCGCGCATAGTAGTTAGGGTGAAAAGAAAAACAGCGTTCGGTGGTTCGTTCGGATTTTTCATTTCGTCGAATATACTTGCCATTATTGACGACAAATAAATACGCACGCATTTTCGTAGTAAAATACAAATTCTATTATCTTCTTTTTGGCGTCCGTAGAAATATTTTTATATATATAACGATAATATGAACGTATATATATATTATAACTATCATTACGGTTTATTTATTCTTAAATTACGTCGTCGTTCGTAAATAAATAATATAATACAATCGGGACGTGATTTATATAGATTTTTTGTTATAAACACGATAGTGGAAACCTAACCAATTTCCTTCAAGTCAAAAAGTAGTATGTTTCAAGTCAGTATGCTTAAGGAAACGTTGAAATTACGTGTTATGTACGGTGAGGCAAGTGAGTTGTATTTTAGATTTTTCGTATAATGATCATCGTGCATTGTTTCTAGAGAGAGAAAGAGAGAAAGAAAAAAAGAAAAGGAGAGAGAGAGAGAGAGAGAGAGAGAGAGAGAGAGAGAGAGAGAATTCTATAACTGTTTAATAAGATAACGAATGACTTTTAAACACTATAATTTTGTCGAATAAGACAAGACCGAGAGAGCCGAATCTCAAAGATATTCGTTGCTATACATATGTATGTATGTACGCGCTTATATATAATATATATACCTATATGATCAAGTAAGCATACACATTATAATATTATACGAAAACGATGGACGCATATAGTGTTATATAATTGACGTGGGAAAAGAACATTCGTATATGCGGTAGTTTTCATCGTGACCTAAACACTGAGACATCAATTTGATGTGTTATAATTAATGAAATGTTAAGCGTATGTCAGTGTTGTGTAACAAAATACTATAAAATTATATTTAAAATACTGCGGGAATGCTCGTAAAATATTTGAAAATTATTTTAACTACCGCTTAATTTAAAAGAACAAAATTTGGGCGATATTTCAAATATTGAAATTAAACGTATTACAAAATTGTTTTCCCCCGACCAACATATTTATTGTAATCACAAGTTTTCGCTAGTTTTCTAATTATAGGCGGAGGAAATTACGCTATTTAGTTAGCAGGAAAATTGAGCGGTTTAATTTTTTTTTTGTTCCTTGGCGAGGAGTAATTCTGGCATATTACTCTAGACAAACAGTATTTTTTACCAATTAACTGTCGATTTTTGTAGAAAATAGACATATTTAAAACACTTTATTAACAATTCTAAAACTAAACATAGTCAAAAGTATTAAAAAAGTTTTGCAATGCGTAATTGAAAAATTAAAATCACTTTTTTTCCTTTCTGAAATTAAACGGAATAATTTTTTTTAAGCTCTCAATAAATCCTTTTTCAACTGTATATATTATATGGAAATGATTTTTTTTCAAATCTGTTTTTATTGGATATTTAAACGAATAATGTATCCGCAAACATAATTCTGCCAGGTATAATATCCTGGGCCAAATTGCAGGATTTCTGCTGAACAGATTTATGACGTTGGTGGATTAATAAAATCGTTCGGGCTCTGAGAACTCGGTAAATCGAAATTAGTTCGTTATTTTCATTTATTCGTCCCCTGTCACGAAAAATACGTTTTTTTGTTGGCGTTTATAATATTACGATAATTGTTTCGATCGAGCGTTCCGTCTTACGCCGATATAGATATTCTGATAGTTGTAAAAAATTATAACCGAAAGTACGGGTAATCATTTGTCTAAAAATGTCGAGAATTACGTACATAATATTATTTTTACGCGCGTCGTTTATTATTATAATATTTTAACTCGAATGATTTAAACGTTCGAACGAGATGACATCCGCACTCGTAATAACATTTACTTCGGTCGAAGCCGGATCTAGACAACCACTCTATATATATGTTTTTTAATTATTATTTATATTTACAACGATAGCGGGTGAACAATTTCAATAAATTTAAATCTTCTGGTTGCGGCATATATGTATATATATATATGTATTAAACATTTTCGTTTCAACAAACAAACCGTGTATTCGAAAACCCTCTGGCTCAATAGCGCGCGTGTATATAATAAATAATACAAATATTAAAACTCGCCTAAAAAAGACCACTCGTTTATAAATATATATATATATATATACACGCGCGGCGTCGGCGTACTTCAAATTATATTGTTGTTTTTTTCAATTCAAATATATACATACACCAAGTTAGGTACTATTGTGCTGTTAAAATATTTGAAAACCATAAGGCCGCATATTATATATGTTGTATTGTATTTATATGTATTTGTACGTTACACCCTGCGCATAATGTTTGTTAAACATTTCTTTTGAAAATAATAAAATAATAATAACCGGGGGGGTCTTGTATATAGTGCGTCGCGCGTTCATAACTTTTTTCGTTCATTTTCCTGCGCGTATATATATAAACTATTTTTTGACAGAAAACTGTAGAATTTAATCCTCCGAAATATCTTTATTCATTACTTGATATTATATAGGCATTGTTATTTTATTCTGTTGTGCAAAATTATTATTATTGAGTCACGTATATATTGAAACGGTATACAATACGCAATATATTTATATATGTATATTATTATGCAGAAATAGACAGATGGTGTGTGAAGAGGTTCGAGTATTATTTATTATCTAATAACAAAAAAAAACGGCCAACTTTTTTGTTTAAAGGGGAGAGGATAAATGAGCTTTGTTACTCGTAATCCTTATTCGCGTGTAACGTGATATGTTAATACATTTAACGACTTCTTTTAAAATACTTTTTTAGCCAACTGTATATTCATCGACTAGTGTATATTTAGAAATATTCTATACAATAATAATAATAATAATATATATCATTATTAGGGTTTTGAGTTTATGAATTTAGTGCACTAAAAAGGGCAACAATTTAAAGAAGTTAGGCGAGCAGTTTGATCGAAATAATTTCATTTAGTATTTACGAGTTTGAAATAATTTGTTGTTTGTATCCTTGAAAGTCCATTTTAAATATTTGAAAAGACTAAAAGCGATAAAAAATAAATGTTTATAAAATACGAGGAAAAAGGAAAACGGAATAGTGGAGAGGCGATAAAATAACGAAAAGTCAAAAATGTATAAAAATAAAAACCAACGTTTAAAAACGGTCGATGTACGGAAAAATAAACGCGTTCGCTAAGAATTCTCATGCTCACGTATTACGAATGGTGTATAGCGGGCGCGATAAATTATTACGTTCAAAATTAATTAATTATTCATCGCGTCGCAGTCGTGTTTTAAGACCACGCTCGGGCCCGCGACCATAAAAGTAATTTCGTGACATCATAATATTATACCCGGAGCGGTGTAGGCTTTGCGGGCTAGTAGGTAGGCGTAGGTCCTCTTGAAATTTTAATTAAAAATACGAAAACGTTCACGCGACTGAAGAGAAGAATTCATATTGAACGTTCGGCCCTGGACGTGTTTCGTTCAAGCGCGAGGGGAATTTATTTCGTCAAGAAAAATGCGAATTTGATATAAACGGACGGAGAAAGACGAAAAGTACGATTTTTCCTCATCGCGCGTTCGGGTTAGAGCAATAACGTCTAAAAATAGAAAATAATACGCGTATTAATGTATACGTACATAAGTACGAGGTCGCATCGTAACAATATAATAATATACGCACAACATACTAATTACACAACGATGACTGATGTTATTTTAATAATATATAATGTTTAGACGAATGTGCGCACATTGTATCGTCAGCCGTTAATACATATATACAGGGTGATTATGTTTGTTACGAACCGAGCTATATTTGTTCGGGAAATACGAACGAATTTGGTTAAAAAAATTTTCCTTTTCACGTGTACGTATTTTCGAAAATAATCGCAATATTTATGTTTATTTATTACCTCGTCCCTTACGTTTCTATTTGTCGAATTTCGATCGTAAAACAGCGGGGCCTATGACTATTCTAATCGCACTTACTCGAGGAATTTTTTCACCGCGATTATTTATAACGGTTGATATCATTTAAAATCCGACGTACGTATTGTCCGTGCGATTAGCGTTCACATTTTCACACGGTGAAGCGGAGAGACGCTACTTCAGTAGACGACGTAGACAATTTGCCCATTTGGAGGGGACGTTTTATCGGAAACGTACGGATACGAGTTCTTTACCGGTTCCATTGAACTACACCAAAAGCGACTTCCGAGGCAAAATATTTAAGTAAACCATTATTTATAAACAGTTTGTCGGAAACGCGAAATGAAAAGCGTATTTTTCGTTTATTTATTTTAGTTCTGTAAGATGACGTGGAAAAAATATAGGCCGCCGTTTGAAAATAAAAAGTTTTCGTTTGTCTAAGTGCACGAGGAGTGAGGATATAATTTCGAAAACTGTCTATAGATTTAAACAATTTCGTTTGAAATCGTGACTAATAATCGGACGGCTCTTTGTAAATACGTCACTTTATGTATATATATCTCGTAATTTCAAGACGCAACCAACTGATTACGTTTAAAAAAAAATCGTTTGTATATCGCGGCTTCTAAAATAAACGTTTATGTAGCTGTTCAAAGCACGAATGTCCGCGCCTCCGAAGAAAAGATTTCAATCGCATGATTTGCGGTCGAACGGTCGAGGTATAAACGCATATATTATAGTAAAATATGCGTGAACGTACTTTCAGATTTTCAAACGGAGGTGTGGTGATCTACTTGGATCTTTTCTTCATCAGCGATAATAATAATAATAATAATAATAACGGTAATACAATTGACTCCCAGCGGAAGAATTTTCTAAAATCCCAAATTTCGTTTCGTTTGGAAATTCGTTCGTTTTCGTCTGTGTAACGTAACGTTCGCGATCGGCGTTTTCTGGCTACGAATTCTCCGCTACGGTCGCCTTTCAAATCGGTAAATTGTCGTCAGAATGGCGAACGTGTCGGGTTATTATTTATCGTCACTGTCCGTCATCGCCAAGTGTCCCGACGACGTCCGGCAGTGGCGTATACGTTTTCGACATCGATTTCGGACTTTCGAGTGGTCGCCGAATTGTGGACGACACGTAGCCAATTCGTTAATCGTCTAATTCATACGACACGTGATGTTCGCACGCCGGGAGCGGTGGCCGTGTACGGCTATGCCGTAACCGATTCGTTTTTGGCTCGTTCGTTTAAACACGCGCGACGATGTAACGCCACGCGTCCGGTTTGTGCGTGGTACGGCGAGTACGACGCGTTATATAATAGCGGATAATACCTCATAGTCTTTTGTGCGCGCACCGTCGTAGACAGTGTAACAGTAGACGTACGCGCGTACATACGGTCGCCACACACGGTTCGGAGGATTCAAGTAACCGTAACGTGCACGGTGTGTGTGTGTGTGTGTTATACAGGGTGGGGAAAAAATTTGACCAAATAAAGAGGTGAAAAATTCGACGGCGACAATGTCCCGTTTCGGGGACCGACCGAGAACCAAAACGTCCAAAAAGTACGGTGTCGGTTCGTCGCGGTTAATGTGCCGTTGTAAGTACAAATGCGGAGATGAACTTATATATACTATATGTATGACTCCGCGGTGTTGCGAAAATCGTGCGTCGAGCGCGATTTAACGGTCGGAAGAAAAAAAAGTTTGTACGCACAAACGCGGCGCAACGTAAAAAGTCGCGTTAATATTTGCCGAATTCGTGGCACGACGAAAGTGAAAACTTTAGTCGTGTCCGCCGTTCTTCGGGCCGACGATAAAACGGATGAACGTCGATCACGCGTATATCAAAACGGACCGACCGGGGCCTGGGTTATCCGTCCGTGACTCGAATGTTTATCTTGTACGAAGGGATTATCAACAGACGGGCTCGCGGGGGTTGATGTTTCTCCTCTCTCGCCGCTATTACGTTGTCAGTTGTCACCGTCGTCTATACGACTTTAAAACGTCGCGCGCGATAACGGTACGTACGTGTATATAAATATAATTTTCGAGGGCGTCGTCGCCGATTAAAACGTATTTTTTTATTCCTCCTCTTCCGTATTTATATATACACACACTCACACACACACACACGCATACAGACCGAAAACGATTCGTTAATTATTATTATCTGAACGACAAAAAGTTCGCGTATACCATCGGTACTTCGAAAACGATTCTCGCGTTCCGTGGGTACACACCCTGTACACATTGAACTACGTCACCACCACCACCACCACCCCAAGTTCTTTCACGACCATTTTGATTTTTGCGCTCGTGCGGCGGCGGTCGTTTTGGCCCGGGGAACGTCGTGCGTAACAGTAGTACGGTCGACGGTGGAGGTAAGAAGGGATAATACGAACGGAGTACGCGCGGGCACCATGTCGTATTTAGACACCCTTCGAGCGCGCGCGCATACACACACACAACTCACACACACACACACACACACGCACGCACGCACGCACGTACGTAACTTGTGCCGACGCTTGCGCGTATACCCTTCGTGACGAACATACGCGCCGCGCCCTGGTGGCAACGATGGCGGTGTCTCGAATCCGCCTCAATTTACGAGAGCTACACGCGCGTTAGTACGTATAATATATATGCGTGTGTGTGTGTGTGTACACGAACCGTACGTAAGGAAACTTTCGTCGTGTAACGAAGCGAGAGAGGACTGCGCGAAGCTAGGGTGTTTCCACACCGGCACGGAAACGAATCAATACGCCGCGCGCTAGCGAACGGGCGCGCATGATCCGAAGCACTGCCGTACGCGTACGTTCGGTTCGGCGTCCTTTATAAACTCTCCCTCGCCCGCCACTCACCTCGCCGTGGCACACGAGTTCGTTCCGGCTGCCCGGTCCCCCGACTCCCGACGCGATTCTGCCGACCACGACCGCCGGCGGTCTGTTTCGTCGTCATCGTCGTCGTCGTCGTCCTCGTCATCCCGCGACACACGCGTTTTTACTATATTTTTACGTTACTCGTATATCCCCTCTACTCCGCCTTCTCCTTTCACTCTCTCATCATCCCGCGATCGTTCAGTGCCCCCCCCCAGTACATTTCGTGTTTTTACGTTCTCGTACACGCGCGCGCGCGCGCACCACATCGCCGTACAAAACGTTTTGTTTTTGTTTTTTTCTCATCGTTTTTCACGTCGTCGTCGTCGTCGTCGTCGTCCCGCGGTAAATCTATCCGAGTCATTTATCATTGGATTCAGACAACGCGTATCATCGTTAAGGACGACCCCGAGCTCTATTACGGAACGAAAAATACGTATATCCGTTGTACCCAGCTTACGTTATTGTATACGTATAATAATAATGAATAATCGATTTTCTTCCCGAGGGCGTAATAATAATAATAATAGTATCACGCGATACGCGGTTAAAGGTAAACTCGATCCGCCCGTATTCACACATTAGTTATTATTACGCGTTTTGTATATAACGCAATAATCGCCATAATTATTTACGATTCTTTTCGTTTTTCCAATCCGTCGGGCGTATTACATTTTACCGTTGCGACTGTGTCCGATATATACATATAAATGTGTGTGTGTGTGTGTATGCATATTTTATACGTACACGACGACTAGGCACACACACGTATATAACGTTTACTAATTGACAAGAGTTCCACAAAGTTCGAAATAATTAATAACCCGAAAAACGATATTCTGTATATACATAGCGTAAAAGTGTGTTATTCCGACCTATCCTCCGGAACCCATGGGAAAAGTGTTAATATACACGATCGGATTTATATATTATATATATTATATTCCTCGAGGGTTTTCGTGTGTGACGCGTGAAACACGTTTTTATTTTATAATATATATATACGCGTGTATTGTTATGTAGGTACAGCTTCGAATTCCAATAAGCTATGATATATTACGTGCACGCGATTGTGTAACGAATGTATGTCGACGTAAAACATATTTATATTCGACGACACGTCCGTTCGGATTGCGTGTATACGGAATATATTCTGGCGTCGGTAAACCGCGTCGACAATTTCAAAATATTTTCCCGCTGACGGTTTTGTTTTTTATTTTCCGTTTACAAAACGTACGAGATCCCTGGCGAAATTTGCTCGACTAGATTTTCATCATCTACGAAATTATACGCGCCGCACGATTTCGGAAACGACGCGTGATCGTTTACGTATGGAATCGTTTTTCTGTACGTTCGATTGGAGGGGCGTACGTAACGTCCTAAAAATATCGGAAGTTTTTTGAAAATTCCATATACGTCCGAAATTATTTTCCGTATCGTGCACGATCTGGCGTTAAATGTTCACGTCCGAGAAAAAAATGTGTCCGGTAGATATTATCGCATAGGCGCGAGACGGAAAATTGTTGAAATTTTCAAAACGCTGTGTTTAGCCCGTAAATCGAAATCGTCGCGACGTAATTACACCGAAATATACAAACGATAATAACGGCGAGCGTGATTATTTTTAGAATTGAAACGGAAATAAAGGGAATTCGAACTTTTATACGAACGCGTGTGATAAATGACGGACGCGAATAACGTTATTTTATAAAATAATTTTAAAAATTCGTTTCGAACGTTTTCGAAAACTATTCCCTCGGGGCGACGACGGTGGTGGCGTTGTAAACAGTATTTTTAAAACACGCCGGTAACGCTCGGTAACTTATATCGTGCGCGTTCTCTCTTTCTCTTTCTCTCTCTCTCTCTCTCTCTCTCTCTCTCTGGCATCGTCGTGTGTTTACATATTTATACGTCGTACACGGGAGATTAAGCGCAGGGTGGTTGTCGTATTATCTACTTGGATATTAAAATGGTCGCTTGTTTTTGCACGCGCGCGCGCGCATGCGGCTAAAAGCAATATCCGTTTTACGCCGACGGTCGCGCGTACGCAAATTATCGCGAACACACTGTACATTATGGCGTATAACGCGCGCGGTATATATTGCGTTCGTCTTACGTTATAACGATATCTTCTACACCGCGGTATAATAGACGCAATTATTTCGCGGGACGATACGCGCGCGTTAATTAACGGTAATCGTAATAAAATTACGGTCGCCGTGTTTCACGGTTGTTCCGTCGTTCGATAATTATTACGCCGCTGCTAAATACGTGCCCGGGGTATCTGGCACATAATTCGCGATGTTCGCGCCTTTACCCGAAATGTTCGAGACGTGGACTCGTCGAAACGGACCAACGTCCGATTCGTGTACTCGGTGTATTGTATTATTTCGTAAGTTCGTTCCATACGTACGTTACTTGCGTAAAAGCTTTCCCTATCGATTTTCGACGAAACTGCCGAAAACTGCCCTCCCTTGCGACGAACAAACAAACAAACAACGCGAAACGTAAAAAATGACTTTACCGTTGTAATATCGGCACACGGCGCATAGCGACGTGCCGTTGTTCCACTAGTCGAATATTGAAGTCACTACTATCGCGCTTGTTCCGTTAAATTATGTACCGGCTACTTCGTTAAAAATAAATGGACTACGTTACGGGTCGAAAACAAAAATATAACTTTATCTATTTAAATTTTCATAGGATTTGATAGTGTCCGTCCCGGGTGTACCACCTGTACGTAGGCGTATTAATTATGTAACAAGTAGTCGAGTCGTTTTCACGACGAATGTCGAAATCGTGATTATTTTTCGGTGTGTATAATCGCGGTGTCTATAATATATACGTACGCACGTCGTTTTATGCTTCCGACGACCCCGTTATTTTCTTCTTTCGGTATTTTTCGTCGTTTCGTAGTGGGCAAATCGAAATTCGTACGAACGTCCTCGACAATGCCCCGTATCTATTATCGTTTCGGAGCAGTTTGTTGACGTGTACGCTTTTCCAGTCGTCGTCCGGATGTATCGTTTTAATATTGTTTGTGTCATGTCTGCTCTCGACGTAATCGATCTTTTAACGAAGCGCGCGTACACTTCGCGAAAAATGTCAATGTAATGAAACGCTCGTCGTCTGAATACGTTCATTATTGTCCACTTACGCAACTTCACTCGACACGATCGGCGGCGTCATTATTCGTAAAAAAAAATAATTTTCGAAGCTAGCGATTCAGCATTGGGTAAATTACAGAGGGCTCTTCCGAAAAACGTATCGATAATTATCGTTCGTAATTAGTCGATTAAATAATAAATCGCGTACAAACTACGAACGTATAAAATACTATAGTAAAAAAAGCGTCGTACATAATATTACAATCGATAAATATCGCTTATTAATACGAGATAATCGCGCGTGAATATACCAAAATCGATTTCGCTACAACGTTATATTCCAACGGTGAATTTGTGGTATTCGTAATTTGCATTTTATAAAAAGGCGTACATTCAACGCGCGTTTTTTTTTTCAAAGTTTCATTAAGTGGCCAATAAACGCGCGCAGCTGGCGGGGTGAATATTGTGTGTTATAACGCGGACGGAATACGTTCGAAAATAATAATTAACGTTCGCGTTCGAACGAACGGGGAATGTAAATGAAACGTTCGGAACGTCAACTTTAATATACAATGTGATTCTAGGGCGCGGAGCCGGATAAAAATTTTCGAAAAATATATAAATACGTTCGTATAATATATATGTACATTAGTGTATCGACATACATTTTATTACGGACACATGGCCAGTGTTATTTCACGTGCACGTGTGACGTGATTAAGTGCAGTCATTACACGGTATAGTACACGAGTAGAGGTATACGACACAGCCCGAAAGTGTACGGCTCCCCGCGTTACTAAAAATAAACGTTAATTTTAATTGTATACGTTATATTCGTTTCCAAGCGCGCGCGGTTCAAGTGTAAATCATTGTGGCGATAATGTAAAGGGAAAGATATAGTTTATGTAATTACCGCACGGATTATTAAACCCATATTACGATTAAAACGCGGTTTGTATCGGTCGGATTTCGAAGCGCAAACGCGTGTTTCTATATAATAGAACTCGCGTGTATGTGTGTATGGATACTACATTTTACGTCGCGGCCTTATACATCGTATACGCTTCTGCGAAAACTTTCGAATGAAATTTAACGTTTAAAAAAGTCAAAAATAAATTTACGGCGTTCAAAAAAGACTGCTTACATAATATCGGAATAATACTGGGCGATACCGCGTGTGACCGTTCGACGCGTCTATAATAATATACATATAAATTACTGTCCGTTCCTCCTATCTGTACGTTACCTACGATTGGGTTCGATTTTCGTCCGGCTTCGTGTGGATTACACGCGCGCGCTCGCGGTTCGACACGGTTTATTCGATATTCGTGATACCCGTGCCCGGTCCGAAAACTGCCGATTTCAAACGCGTGTCCCGCACAAATAAACATCCATTGTTTATCCCGCGAGCGCCGCGGTATTACCCGAGGCGAAATTATGAGGCCGTATACATTATTCCGACTTTACTACGTGTCTACCTAGGCGGTATACATATATATAATATATGTATGCGTGAGAGAGAAAATAGAGAGGTACTCGTGTGTTTGTATATATATATATATATATACATAGAATATACGCACCCGTTAAAGCCGTTTCCGCCCGGTCATCGTCCGAATGGCTATCACGGACAGAACGGTTTTTGAAGTGGAGTACAAAGAGTGAGACAGAGTAAGAGAGAGAGAGAGAGGGAGAGAGAGAGAGAGAGAGAAAGAGTATGTACGCGCACGTTACCGAATAACAAAAACGCCGCTTATAATGATTACTCGTCACATTCCATTGACACGCGTTCTGCTCGAAGCCACGCGAAAATCGTTCCCTAGCGTACGGATATTGTATATAAATGTGATAAATATCGAGGACGGATTTAACGACGAAACGAACTAGATGCGAAAGGTTTTCCAAACGGTTAATAGTCGATCGAATATCGGGCGATTCGATTCGTCGGAGTAGTAAAAAACCGTTAAAACTAGATGTTAGTCGATTCTCCGTGTCTTAACTCGGTCGATCCGAGTTCGGTTAATTTTTTTTTCGAATTTCGTACGCGAACAATAATTTTTTTTTAATATTTATGGTACCGTAGACGTTTTTTTAACTAATCGTAAATATTATATTCGTACGTCGAGGAGTCGCGAGACGAGAGACAGCTGCCGCCACCCTATGTCTGCCTTCCCCTCGTAGGCACGACGTTTTCGTGTTTATCGCACGACGACATCCGTCCTACGTACGTATACAAAAACCTCCGTAGATTTCAATCGATTATACGTCGCGCCCGCTACTTCCTGTCGTCATCGTCGGCGGGGACCCCTTTTTATACGTTCCACCCGATCAGCACATCACCGAGCGTCTTTATAATACAGTCTTCAGCGTGTACGGATCCAAATATCGGAACACGACGGGTCTACGCACGTACACAGTCACACGTGAATCCTGAATGAAAGTTTATTTTTTTTAAGCGGAGGGTAATCATATTGTTTAAAGATGACGAAAAAAATATGTTTTGCTGGAGAAAATGTAAAACGACTTTGTTAATTATGCACTCGGTAACACGGTTGTTGTTTATTTACTAGTTTTCGAGAAGATAACAAATTTAACGATAACATCGCTTTGGGGTAGGAGGTGAGGGATAAATTAGATTAACGTCAAACGATTTTGCATAAAATAAGAGACGGAGAGGAATTACTTAACGCGTTTAAAAACGTCGAATTAAAACGTGAAATATTAAATTTTGAAATTCGTAACGTTCTCGAACTTGTTCGTATTTTTGTCACGGATCTACCTCGTGAGATTCGAAATTCGATTCGAGGGTGCTGCGCTCAACTGAATCAACGTTTAAGAAAAGTCTTTGCGTACGATTCGAATTATAAAAAAACATTTAAACGAGGGCCGAGCGCTGAAATTTAAAAGTTCGATACGCGTTGACTAAAAAAGAGTATTTGGATAATTAACGAAATATTCGTACACCATTATTGTCGCGATTACTTAGAGATATTAAAATATTTATCAATTTATTATTTCGATATTTTTCTTTCAAAAGCTCGTAAAATCGTCGTAATATGTTTTTCGATTTCGAGATTTATAGGTAAATCTCGATTTCTCACCCGCGCGATCGGTGTACGAGTTCCTTTCTGTAAAAATCTTACGGGCCGTTTTTAATATAAAAAAATACAAATATTTTGTTTCGCGTATTACGTACGAATTCGATAATTATCGATCTATTAACGGTATATTAGACCATAAGGTTAAGTTAGTACACAAACAAATTCGGTTGGTTTTGAAAAAAATTTTGGAACCGGCAATTTTGAAAATTACGCTAATATATATATATATATATATATTTGTATAACGCGGTCAAGTCCGTGTAGCTTGACCAGTTTGGATGTTAAAATATAGCGCAAAGAGTCCGTATTCGTAACGAGACGCCTTTAATTATACGCGAAACGCGACAACGTAAATTCCTTTTACGGCGTATTCTCCCAAAAGCGTCCGTCCGTCCGTGTGTGTGTTTACGTGTGTACTGTATGGATTTGTATACATTATGTATATATTCAGCGAACACGCATCTTTGATGATTGTTACATACACACGTGTATACACGCCCGTAGTTTCACCGTATTTTGAATTGTTACGAACGAACGGTTTTGTTTATTACAAAGGGGGAAGTTTTTGACGACATACTTGCGCTACGAAATTTAATTCCTGCATCGACTGTATAATATTATAACGCGCGCGTGCCCTAATCGAAATCATAACGTTTCTCGGGAACGGCGCGCGGCATCGTATGAAGGTAAACGCGACGGTGTTTGATCTTCGTTTAATAATCTTTTTCGTTCGCTTGTTGTTGCTCTCGGGGAATGGGTAACAATAACGTGTATATTTTTTTCGGTATAAAATCGATACGGAGCTGCAAGTGCGAATCGTTCGAGTAAATATACTTTAACAAATATAATAAGGAAAACCCTACGTTAAAAAAGAGCAAAGGTTTAAAAAAAAAACGTTATTTATTTATTAACAATAGAAGTTGTCGTATATGTATATATCGAATTATCTGGTGTACGTATAGTTATGGCGTATACGGTTTACGTTATTAACTAAAAAAAAGTTCCGTTTCGAATTTAATCCTATTTTACGAATTTCTATGGAAATTGTTTAAAATAAAATTCGTTTTAATTTTTGAAACATTCTAATACAATATACGTCGCCGTTGTATATTGTCCGCGATAGACAATAAACGGCGTAAAAACTAACGTTTAATAACTTGAAAATTTAAAGCTCTTTTTTACAATATTATTCTTCGGAGAAGGAATATAATGATACCGAGTAAAACGTGAAAAAGACATTTTCACTATATTATTTTTTTCGATACGTTTTTCAAGAACGACCCGACACGATATTCAGAATTATTATTATCAAAGCTTTTTCAATTATTTTTTACCATACACGCGGTAGTTAAATTAATTTTTACGTTGCCGTGTACAATCACTCGATTAAAATATTCGAATACAATTTTAGAAAAAAAATATAAATTTGGATGACGGGTGTTTACGACAAATTGTTTGTAAATAACAAAAACGGTTTTATGGGCTGATTAACTTTCTAAAAGATGACTTTTCAAGTACGTCAGTTTATAATTACTCCGGTGTTCGGCTATATATTATATAAAGTATCATATATTATCTTCGTACTGTCTCAATCAAGTAAAATCGACACTACGGTGTTCTGCGCTTCTAAACAATAATAAATCGAAAAATCTTTAGTTCGAAACAGACGCCCGTCACTGACACACATAATGGATACACAAAGAGAGCTATGTGATACAGGAGGCACTTCTCGTTTTAATTATTACATGTCGAGGATATAACGCGCGTATTGATAATGGCCGCCATGTGAATTTCGTTCGTGTATCGCACAAAAAAGAAATCGTATTTAAAACATTTTTTTTATTTCCATAATATTGTACACTTACAAACGGCGAGTATAGTTAAAATCGATTAGTTATTGTACAGTCTATAAAATAAATTTTGACATATTTTTTAACGAAATCGATCACGTGGACGGCTTTTGTTTGAATCTTTTCACTTTTGGATGGAAAACTCGGTTTATGAAATTGATGTTCTGCCGATTTGTCAAGTTGATATCGGTGAAAATATTTTTTTCGTGTTCGATAACGGGTGACTTGTGTTGACGAATACAGGACGTTATGGCCGACAAACCACGGAATATATCTCGACGTGATTTTTTAAATGTTTTCCATCGGAAAACTTGGATTTCATTAGAAGAGAACGTAGAGGAATTTATATAGTGAAATCGAACATTTCCACGACCGACGAGGTTTTTCGGAGTTATTTTTAAAAAGTTTTAGTCTTTGTGAGGTACGGTTTTGATTTTTCCACGATTTTCCTACTGATAAACTTTCTATTGTATTGTCCAGTTTTCAATATAACTTTGGTAGAGTTGAACGTTTATTTAGGTTATGTTACGGGCAACTGAAGCGAGTTCGGTGTTTTTATTTGCGAATAAGTGTATACAAAATGATTTGTTTATCGTAAATCTCGCGAAATTTCCGTCCTATATGTTTTCATAATTTAAACGAGAGAATTTACGCGTTTACGTAGATTTTTCAAATCCTACGAATATTTTTCGAGAAATATGCGTTTATGTTTTTGACACGGCAAAGTGGAAAGATATTTTAGTAAATGTCGAAATTGTATATCCCCTTGCAGACGCTTTATTAAACAATTTTAAGACCGGTATTCGTTCCTTTTTAATCAAAGTGGTTGAAACCATCATCTAACGTTTGGGAAAAATATACCCGAGTTTTACGTTTTTATTTACCATTTTGTTACTTTATATATAGATATATACACGCGCCATTATTAATGCCGGCAGTCCTTAATGATTTTATAGTTTCTGACGCGAAACGAATATTAAATATTCAACGAGTATATAGTTTATTATTTATAAGAGTACATTTTTTTGGAGAAGCGCGGTACTAGTAAGAGATACAATGTTTTTCCTCTCTCTCCTGTTTTTTTTCCCATCCCTTCATTTTATTCTGTATAGTCCTGCCGGAACCTCAAGTATCCGCGGTACGTGAACTGTATAGTACACGACTATTTGTCGAAAGTTCCATCGCGCTAGAATAGCAACAAACACGACCGAATCTATCCTTACGTATAATATTATATATTTTAAACGTCGGTTTTAATTCGATATATTCTCTACCAAGTTGCACTACGCTATAAACGGACGGGAAAAAACTCGTTCAATATCCGTTGCATAGTCGTCCGATCAATTTGACCGATGTCTGTTAAACACGTACACTCTACGTATTATGTACAGCCACGAGCGAATAATAACGCCGACGAAAAACTTCTTCCGATTTTAATTCCGTAAGTTCTCGCGAAATAATAAAATAATAACGACACCGACAGAGCGTTATTGTAGTATATATATACATATATACTGTGTAAGATTGTATTCGTGTATATTTTACTCGACGATATCGTCGTTCGTTTATACTCCTTTAAAGTTACTCGTGCGAGACGTGTATTACGCGCAAAAATATAAAAAATAAAAACTAAACCGATTTAACAACTTCAAATCCTATTAAACGACGGTTTTTTCCCATTATTTTCCGCGTAAACGTAACTCGACTCGAAATTCGATATTGCTTTCACGTTCCTTCTTTACCACCTCCTCTTTCGGCCGCGTCGTTAACTAATAACTTTCGAACTTAATTTTTCTCGTTACGACCACCAAACTTCGGACCGCGGCGATGACAAAAAATACGGCGATTCCATTTTGTTTTCCGCGATGAAATTATATTGGCGCGTCTACCGACGCATGGTGTTTTCCACTCTCCGGTGTACGTTTTTTTAAATATAATTTACGTCCACCGTGTCATTGTGTCGCATAATCCCGTTTGAACTCCGAATTGCGTACATTATTCCATTATATTATTATACGCGATTTTCGTACGATCGAACGTTTAAGTTACGATTGTTATAATACCGAAAACGTATTTTTGCGTATTTATTTCGTTTCTTTGAACGGCCCAGTGACGAACGAAATCTATTAGTTGCCGTTTTTAAATTTAAAGCTTACGTTTGACGTTCGACGGATAAGGATGAGCGAGAATATGATTTCGAAAACGTCGATCGAATATTTCCCGAACGATTCGACGACGAATAGCGATAACAAAAAACCGCGTCGCAATAGAATTTGTTTAAAATTTCGCCAGATGGTTCGCTGTACAAAAAAAAAAACCATCTTTTATTTCGATAAAGGTTCGCGCGAGGGTGGACGATGAGTGGCTGTGACATTTAAGATGAATGGCGGCAGTAGTTTCAACGCGAGTAAAAAACGAGATATATTTATACATTATTATTTTTATTATTATAAAACTGTTCGAAGATTTTCGTTCCCACGTTATTCAGACTATTGGGGACTGACAACTTACTACGCCTAGTCGGCGCGGTTAAAATGTGTTTTGTTTCCGCGTACGTCGGTGTTTCGGATTTCTATACGTTAACGAAAACGTTTTATTACATCGATACGCATATTTCCGACACTCTTCGTAAAATTGAACGTATTAACTCATTTTCCTCGTTCGTTGAACACAATACCGGAAAATACTTCGAGTTAAACGTCGCGTATATTTTTTTCATTATGATTTCAAAAATCGACGTTAAAAATTAACGTAGCTAAACGTAAACATTTTCTGATTGGTTTAAAAAAATGTTGGCGAAAAATGAGTCGCCATTCCTTCCAGCTAATAACCGTCTCGAGTAGGTCTACATCGCTATTATGTTTTCGTTATCGTATACTGTATACTTAAACGAAAATGCCGTGGCGTTTAAAGTTACGTGTATCGTATTACCGGATTTAGATACTTTTGTACAAAATGTATTAACTCGAAGTTAACGGGTCGAGTAAAACCGCGGTTACGTATGATGTTAGTAGTTGTTCAAGAAAACAAAAACGACGCGTACCGTAATTGAAATTAACATTCAGTTCGTTTTAGTCCAGTCTCGTATTTTCGTAACAAATTGATTATAAATGAATACATATAACTAACATTATTTCAAAACGAAATGTTCGCCGATTTTGTCATAAGGCCATTCGTTAGTAGTATCACGTGATGGACGTGTTTTTGTCGGTACCCGCGCCGATATTGCCGCGGAGACTTCCGCACGTACCGTTTGTTTACCGGCCGTGTCTAGCCCACGAACCTACGGCCTTTTGAATTTCCGGGTGGGAAACGTATTTCCGACTGGTTCGACTGCGGCGGAAAGTCGCGCGCGTTAAGTCGCACAGTTCTTTTCACTCGGAACGTGTCCGTGGCGACGGGCCGAAGGGAACGCGCAAAAAGGGTTCGGAATAACGTACAACGCGGGAGGCGAACAATAACGTTCGATCCCTATCCCGCGCGATCGTCAATTACGATATTATTCATATCACTTTATTCTGTTACTACCGCTGACAGAACGAGAAAGCATTGTTATAAAAACGTCGTCGCCTTTGGGCTACGTCGCTTTGCGTTCATCATCGACCGCGCGCGCGTAATGAACAAACGAACCAAACCACTACAAAAATACTATACGTATTACTGCGCGCGCGTTTTATTGTTATACTAATCCGTTTTTTTTTCTCTTCTTTTTCATGCTAATATCAGGAGTGAAATGTGAGTACCGTTGTATATCTCAAAATCTATATTTAATTTGTATTGCGTTCTTTGTACACTTCCAACGCGTGTGCATGTACATAATAGATATATAGATATACGTAGATATCCGTAGTTAAAAATAGTTGTGTAGATCTATTGTGTATTATTGTTTTGCGTAGTTTTAGTGTAGTATTCGTGGTAACGCCGGCGGAACTTATTCGGCGGTTCGTCGATCTTTTCGTCCCGTGGCCCCGATCGCGATAATAATCAGACAAACGAACGTTTTAAAACCTAAAGGGACGCGTCCAATGCTCGTCGCGCGTTCGTGCGGCACCGATAACCTAACCGATTAGGTATCGAAGGTGCCGCCTCGTACGTCGTCGTCTCGTGATTCGGAAAAGTTTCGTTTTTCTAAACGGGCGGTTTTTAAATCAAATCGGTCACGGAAACGCGTCTACGTTAAACGTAAAAATACTCGCGCGTATCGACGACGGTGTAATTTTTCAACAAACGCGGAATTGTGTTGAACCGTGTACGCCACTCGAAAGTCGTACGCTAAACATTTCGAACGAACAACCGCCGAAACGACGTTCGAGTCGCCGCGTTCGAAAGTCGTGACTTTGGCGTTCATTTAAAACGTGAGATTTTAGTCGTTTATACGCACCTTGAGCATTTCTTATTCGTATACCGATGTATTCGAATATCGTGGTAATCAGCTTATACGATAAACGAATTTAAGTGTCTACACACGCTACGGAAAATTACCGATAATTGCCGATGATATTTTAATATTTAAAATCGTTCGTATAATACACGCGTATCGCTTTATTGAAATAAACGTTCTGGGCCCTTTTGGGACGAATTCGACCGATATTTCGCTTTTAAATCCAATACTTACGCGCGAATATATATATATATAAACTTCTATGTAATATTGGGAATGGTCGTCGAGTAGTTAATACATATATTCTATAGTTAAATTAATATACAGTAAATTTATCGTGCATTTTGTAATCAATAGATTTGTGTAATCAGTTGTTATTTAGTAAATTTGTTTTTCGGTACAAAGTTTAAGTAAAAATTAAATTAATCGCGAAAATCAGTATTTTCCGAAGACCGCCGCTTTTAATAGAAAATAAATACATTTATACGTTATTCGATAAAAATTTCGTTGACATTCAAACGTCACAAATATTTTTCTTACGAACGAACATAATCTCCCCCGTTGTTTCAATTTTATTTTTAAGTAACCGAACAATTTAGACCGTTTAAATATATCGGTTTTTTCCAAACGGGTTTGTACACAAAATGGCAACCTGCGTTTTCGTTGACACGTTTATCGCGAAGTATTTACTCAAGTATTTATTTCAACCATAACGATTAGTCACTAATAGTCGCCGGCAAATTTCGCGTAGATTATTATTATCGATTTTTCCACGTTACGTAATTATTTCGGGTCGATTTCTTTGTCCATTATTCGTATTTTATTGAAATATTTTAATGAATATATTCGCGTTCTATGTGTCGTCGATTATGTTTAAAAAAATTCTAAAACGTACGTTAAAAAACGCGTGTTCGTATAAACTATAAATACTTTTTCAAGTTTTTTTTACAACGCACTATTCTATTGTATTTCGAATTCCAAATATAACGAGAGCCATTTATTATACACGTTTATTGTTCTTCGTAAATCACCTGTCGCGTATTATTTCAATAATCATTGTAGGTCATTATACACGCGATATATTATTCCTGACCAAAGAACAAAAATAAATAAACGTTACCGTCGGTGATTTAATAAACGAGAGCGATGGACGTGTTTTTTTTATGGGGTACTCGAGAAAGGCCGAAATTGTATTTTTATATACGTCTCAAGCCGTAAAACGTTTTGTTTTTTTAATGAGCGCGTAGTGTAATATGTTTATGATTCTGAGGCTCATTTATCGGCTAATCGCGTTTGTGAATTGTAAAAATATCTTTTTAGTGCGTATTCGTAAATTTTTTTTTCGTAGCCCGTTGAATGAAAAACGAGAAAAGTTTTGAATTACATCCTCGACGGGTTTCTGGCACGCAACGCGTCCGTAAATTTGGCGGCCGTTTTGACGACGGCGCCTGTGTTCTCTTTTGAAATACGACGCGATTCGTCGTGCCGGCAATTGATTACATACTCGGGACGCGATAATTGCGCCGAAATTCGGAACGGCTTAAATTATTTTCGCCAAATTTATTTTTAGCGTGGTTAGCGTCCAGTACGTTTATGCAATACGCGTACGAACGTTCCGAATATATTACGACTTCGAATAAAACGTTAAACTATATATATATATATATATATATATATAATAAAGCAGTACACGCACGTGGTAAAAGTGAATTTTTCTTTGCTGATAATAATATCATTAGCGGCGCGATTTTCTAACGTTATAATTTTTAGTCGTTTTCAGCGTAATTGTTCGAAATATTAATTTGTTTCCTTTTTTGCTGTACCCGACTTACAATTCGTTATTATCGCCGAGGATTTATTTGTTTTCGTTACCGTATACGGTAACGTCGCGCCCAATAATAATCGTCCAAATTTTAAAAACGGTTATTTATCGCAATTATTTTGTTGCCAACCCCTTTTTAGAACATTTTTACTTTTCTTCGTACCGGAATCTTATTTTTTTCTATTTAGTTTTTTAGCTCGTACGAATGGTAGTACGGTTAATTATTATTATTGTTCGAGCACGTATTACTTAGACGCGCGTTTTATATTTAATTTAAATAATTATTTTGTTATTCGTAAATAGAAACGCACTTCTCCTGAGAAATTCAGTGTCGTATAATTTGGGCTATGTGGGGGCCATATGGCATCGTTCGTATGAAAGTCTACGGGTTAAAAAGTTTTTGTAATTTAATAGAATTAATTTAAATATTAGCGGTTCGTTTTATCACTAATATTTTATACAGTCGGGTAAATTATTCGGGTTTAGAGACTGACTTTGTAACGATTACTTACTTAAATTATTTATTAAACTTAGTTATGTTACAAATTACTTTAGAAACATTTTTGTCATTCTGTTATTTTGAATTTTCGTTATAAATTTAGGAACAATAGTTTATACTTTACTTTTTATTTAATACGTCTAACGTGCGTTTGTGAATTCATACGATAATCAAACGGATTTAAGTTTATATTTATCGTTTTAATTTTTAAATTATTCTCCATTTTTTACGACGTAATCTACGGATAATACATAAATTCTCGATAAACGATAAATTAGTTTCGAACAATTTATAATATTGTCGATGGAAATATTTGTTACTCGAGTGGATAGAAAAAAAGACGATTAAAATAAATTTGAAAACGAGTTTCTAAAAACGAGTTAACTAAAACCAAAAATCGCGTCTAGTCGTCAAGTAACGAATAAAATTTAAAAAAGTAAACCGATAATAACGGGGAGTCGCCACTGATTTTAAAAATTTTGTTATTTCGAAGACAATTTTTATGTTTTTAGACACGGACAATCAAAGAGTGATTATACACGTCAAAGATGTGAACGACGAGCCGCCGTACTTCATCAACCGTCCGCTCCCCATGCAAGCTGTGGTACAGTTGAACGCCCCGCCGAACACGCCGATTTTCACACTTCAAGCACGAGACCCGGACACCGATCACAGTATACATTACTTCATCGTCCGGGATCGAAGTACGTGACCTATACTCGACGGATTATTATAATTACGTTATCGAACGGCGAATGTTTTTAAAATAATGTGCGTCTCACAGCCGGTGGAAGGTTCGAGGTGGACGAAAGATCGGGCGTGGTCAGGACCAGAGGAACCGACCCGTTCCAATTGGACATGGAGTATGTGTTGTACGTGAAGGCCGAAGACCAAAACGGCAGGATGGACGAGCGGCGTTTTCAGTCGACGCCCGAGGAACGTTTGTCGATCGTGGGCGGTAAAAGAGCGCCGCAGTTTTACATGCAATCGTACGAAGCGGAAATACCGGAAAACCAGAGGAAAGACTCCGAGTGAGTGTACACGTTTTACCGACGCAATGACGCGTAAAACGAAATCCCTCCCCGAGCACATCCCCTAAGTATCGGCGCGTCAACGGTGAATTTTTGTCGAACCGCGATGATATTGTCCGCAGCATTATATCGGTGAAAGCCAAATCGTTCGCCGATCGAGAGATACGTTACACGCTCAAGGCCCAGGGACAAGGCGCCGGGACTTTCAACATCGGGCCGACGTCCGGTATCGTGAAACTGGCTAAAGAACTGGACTTTGAAGATTTGAGGCAACCGCACGTTTATTCGTTGATAGTCACCGCTACCGAAGATTCCGGCGGATTTTCAACGTCTGTCGAGGTATATATATACACACACACGCACATATACAAGCGTAATTTCATCGTGCCTACTTGTTTATTTCGTGTCTGTCTCGTCTCCTTTATTTCTATTCCCTGTCAATTAATCTCGTAGCTGTTACCGCTATATATATATATATATATATATATATATATGTACCCGGGCGTTTACATTTACTATCTCCGACTGCCGCTTTTCTTTCCAATTAGTCTGAGGGTCTTGTCGAAAGTGATCCGTTCCCTCCTTCGAATTTCTCTCACAATTCACCCGTTCGGATATTTTTTGTTTCGCAACCATTCCGACGTCGATTTGATTATATATATATATATATAGATCCGAATAGTTTTTTCTCGTAATCCTCTCTATTCCATATCATAATGGATCGTGTACAAGACGTTTCCTAGAATAATCCGTTCCTCGAAAAAAGAAATTATTGATGAAAACCGAAAAACGTATACGAATATTATATAATAGGTTTTCGTTTCGGTGTAAATAACGTTTTTCGTAGCTTACCATTCGCGTAACCGACGTCAACGACAACGCTCCCAAATTCGAACTGCCCGATTACCAAGCGCACAACGTGGACGAAGACATTCCGCTCGGGACTTCGATTCTGAAAGTGAAAGCCATGGACGCCGATTCGGGAGAGAACGCCGAAATCGAGTACCACGTGAGCGACGATCATTTCGCGGTGGACGCTTCGGGCATCGTGAACAACAATAAGCAACTGGACGCCGACAATAATAACGCGTACTACGAATTCGTGTTGACCGCCAAAGACAAAGGTGCGTATTGGCAATAGGTGTGGCGGTACCCGTTCGTAAAACGGAACCGTATTAACGCGGTAATGACGGTTAATTTCGCGTTCGGATTTAGGGGAACCGCCGAAGACTGGCACGGCTACCATTCGTATTTACACGAAAAACAAAAACGACGAGGAGCCGAAATTTTCGCAACAAGTGTACACGCCTAACGTCGACGAAAACGCGGGTCCCAACACGCTCGTTACCACGGTAGTGGCTTCCGACAAAGACGGCGACAACGTCAGGTACGTGTTGCCGTAAAACGAACGAAGGATTTCCCAATTAGTATTTCGCGAACGAAATCGCGCGGTATGGTGGTTATCTGTTGTATTTACGCTAGGCGAGCAGCGGGTCGTTAAATAAATGTTTTGTGAACCGTTAAACGGTAATCGATATCGGTCGAATTCGCTCATTTTTTTCCTCGTTAATATAACTTTATATCGAAAGCGGTCGGTTAAAAGTTTCCCGTCTAGGAATAATGATACAAACAATACCGTAGTATTTTACGTTACCGGCCCTTTTGAATACCGATCGAAGTAGTTAAATTTATACCGGTTGATAATATTCGACGTCGTTTCGAGTACGTAAGTAGATAATACCGGTTCCTTTTCCGGGTCGGAGCGCGTTCGTCGCGTGAACGATCAAATAAATACGGCGGGTTGACGTTTGCGGTTTCAGATTCGGATTCGTCGGCAGCGGCACTTCGTCCGGTCAGTTCGTGATCGAAGAAATCACCGGCGTCATCCGTTTACACTCGAAATCGATATCGCTGGAGAGGGACAAGTACGAGCTGAACGTGACCGCGGTGGACGACGGCGCGTGTTGTGTGAACGGCGCGTCGACCATACACACGAGTACCGCGGTCGTGGTGGTGTTTATAACGGACGTCAACGACAACAAGCCGGTGTTCAGAGAATGCGCCAAATACAATCCCAAAGTGGAAGAAGGAGCTCCGAACGGAAGTCCGGTGCTCAAGGTACGCGAATGGTGTTTTTGTTTTTACCGTCGTTCGGTCGGGGGGGTTTCTGTACAGGAAAACGCCCTCGGTCACGATTTACCGAAGAATAAATAGAAATTTAATTATTATAAATTGAATAATTCGAAATTTCAAATGGCCCGGTTCACCCGTGACGCGACATTCGGTCTTACCTTTACGGCGGTCGCGTTGAATCGGTTGAGAGTTTAAGTATGTACGTGGCGACCGGCGGGCGATAGTTTTTAACGGGCCCGATTCAACGATTATCGCGTTCTTTCCAGGAATGACTAACGAATAATTGACGGGAATTGTTTATCGAAATATATTTTTTCTCGTGCCGTTTCCCTTCGACGACTTTTGAATTACTTTTCCGTTCCGAATTTTCGGCTTTTGTTTTTAAACAAATACTTTGTCGAACGTTCACTCACGCGACAACGTTTAAATATTTGCGTCTGAGAAGAAAAACACGTCGCAAAGTAATTCGGAACGACAACTCCATTTTATCGCGTACGATTAAACATACGTCGTAGAATTAGTAAACTTCGAACATTCGTTTTATCGGGCGCCGAATAAAGTTGACTCTGAATTTGCTCATCACAGATACACGCGGTGGACGAAGACAAAGGCGTAAACGGTCAAGTGAAGTACTCGATCGTACAACAGCCGAATCAAAAAGGGACGAAGTTCACCGTGGACGAAGAAACCGGCGAGGTGTCGACCAACAAGGTAACGTGGTCTTCGCGCGTCGATTCGCTCGCGGTGCGCGTCCGATGATGCGTTGTCATCGTCTACACGCTCGTGTTTAACAGGTATTCGATCGGGAAGGCGACGATGGGAAATTCGTGTCCGTCACCATCAAAGCTACCGACCAAGGGGACCCGTCGCTGGAAGGAGTCTGTTCGTTCACCGTCGAGATAACCGACGTCAACGACAACCCGCCACTCTTCGATCGTCAAGTATAATAATCCGCGATATATATATATATAGCGATCGAAAATGAAACCGTTGTTCGCGCGTCCGTCGTAGTAACGGATCGCGACTCGGGTAGTAAACGTTTCGGAGGTATCATTTTCGTTATTTCCTCTCCCCGCAGAAATACGTGGAGAATGTGAAACAAGACGCCAGTATCGGCACCAACATCCTGAGGGTGTCGGCTTCCGACGAGGACGCCGACAATAACGGCGCCATCGTATATTCGTTGAGCGCCCCATATCCCGGCGATGATCTGGACTACTTCGAGATCCAACCCGAGTCGGGGTGGATCGTTTTAAAGAAACCGCTGGACGTAAGTTTCCGCAAGTCGCGACTATAAACCGCGACCATAAACGGTTAATAAACGTATTTTTACAAAACGAAACTATTGTATAAGTTTACATAACATCATCGACTACGGCTGAAAACGGACCGATCGGAATTTTATTTATCAGTTCAATTGTTATTATTAGAATATCGAGTCAAATATGTAACGAATCCGTCGGTTATCTAAATTTTCTATTTTGAAATAATAACGAAAAACGATTTTTTCAATTTATTCGTTGAACGCAAATTAAACGTTCATTTTTATATTCGCCAGTTTCACAGTTTTCTCGTTCTATTAATAACATAAGTTTACATCTGGTTACCTAAATTAAACGTATTTTTAATACCACTGTATCGTTCGTACTGATTATTTCGGATACGTCGTTTTCTAAATTTGTGTCAGCCTAATATATAGAAATGTATACCTACTTTCGTATTACAATACTTTTTCGATTGTTTCGTATTCAGCCGATTAAATATATATAATAAGTTTATATTTTAAGTTAAAAAACATACGCCTTTAAATAATATTCGAGTAATTTTTTGATACGTTAAAAAATCGAAAGATTTATAAAGAAATATTCAACTGCAATAAAACTGTAGATAATATATTTTATGATTGTAATTTATCGTTCAGAATATTAAACAATTTTCTCCGATTACGATGACGAAAAATGAATGGTATTCGTATAAAATACGCGTATTAATCGAATAATCAATTAAATTAAAAATTAGTTTACCACAATTTGTTCATTTTTCAGTATTTGTCCGATTTATACATTTTTTGAATTCCTATTGAAGCGGCGGGGAATTCATATTTCTTTTAGGCTTATTCTCTTTTTTCATCGCGTTTTCTTTTACTTTTTGTATACGCGATACAAAAATTTTGGTTGAGAATATCTGGAAAATTCGAACGGGAAAAAAATACTACGAAAGGGCGCAATTAATTCTTTCGAAAACTTACTAAAAACAATTTGGAACCTCCAATCTTGAACGTTGACTTTTTGAAATTATAACACGATAATAAATTGAACTATATACCTATAAATATTTGGAAATTGTAAACGATCTTTTATGAGCATTTACGATACGAAAACGTGATATATTATTTAAGTTTCACTTAGAATTGTTTTTCGAATACCATAATTTATCGTCGTTTCGACAAATTCGTATAATTTTACTTTTCTATATCACTTTACGCGATGCATCTGAATCGGTAATCGTCTCGAACTGACATGACCAAATTATAATTTTTTCGCTGTTTTCGACATTAATTTTTTCACGGCGTAAATTTTTAATAAAACGGGGTTTAGATATTGTTCTCCCGCCAATAGCTATGTACTATTATAATTATATAAAAGTAATTATTATTAACCAAAACGAATAATTAACGCGAAAATAAAGTAATTAACTTTTCCACTGTTGGTCGTAATAAAAAAAATACGAATAACAATTATCGCGTCGATACCTATGAAAGTAAAAGCGTCTAAAATAATATAAAAACCAATTTTTTCATTATAAAATGTCGATATTTTAGTCGAACATTAATATCACAAGCAGTTGAATATTTAAAAGTAAAACGTGTAAATAAAATTAAGCTTTATTTTGTTTCGTTTTATTTTACATCACTTTTCTTTTGTGTTTCTTTGATAATTTGAAATTGCACAAGACTTGATATATGTACATATATATATATATATATATATATATATATATATACATATACGTTTTCTAACATTTATCGCACTAATCCTTGGTTTAAAATAATAGGCCACCACCACCATTGGTATTTGAATTTATAAGCACACCATTATCTTAATTTTATTTTGATTTATTATTGCATTAATTATTTATTTTTCTCGAACAAACGAAAATCCTCTAATCATTTTTTTCGTACATGTACACCAAACATATATATGTGTATATATATATATGTTAACTAATTTGTTTCCCGGTATTTTGTTTTTTAAATTTTTGTGTGACAATAAGCGAACAGAATAAGAAATATTCTTGCCCTTTTTTATTCGCAATAATGTTATTTATTGTTATTGTGAACGATTTTTTTTATTGAAGAATTTTTCAGGGACGCTCCAGAGGTGATTTTTAAAAGTCTATACGATATTTTTGAGACTTTCCCTCTGATAGCTACACGAATAACTCTGTATTTTTAAAATTGTGACATTTTTTTATAAGACTGTGTTGTGGCCACCGTACACGGTCTTCTGTTTATGCGATTGGGCGACTAACAATGTTTTTATTTCGCGTCGTTATTGCGCTTTTCATTTTTAATAACCGACTTTTTGTTTGTTTTTTATTTTGTTTTTTAAATATATATATATACGTTTTTTTTTTCTTAAACCCTGTCCTAATTCGGACAGATCCCTGACGATTTAGTGTAATAAACCCAACACTTTTGTTTTATGATTTTCTTCTACTTAGTGTAGATTTTTGTTTTCGTACATTCGTAGTGGTTACATATTCATTATATTGATTTGAAATTAATTTAAAATGTTGTAATTTTTCACTTAATTTAAAGTGTACAATTGAATCGAATTTAATAAAACGAATTCGTTTCTATTCAAGCGCAATATCAAGATTTCTTACAGAAATACGTTTTGTTTTATTAATTTTCTAAACTATGACGAATTCTAGAAAACATATAATATACTAACGATTTATGTTTATTACAACATTTGAACGAAGCATTTGTATTTCGATCAATATCACGAGCTATTCCGTTTGGAAATACTAAACCTTTTTAACGGCGTTAACGCAAATTCGCGACGAATATTTTATTATTATTATTATTATTGAAACGAACGTTTTTAAAATCCTGAAAATCGTGTTGTTTCTTTCTATTTCGAGTATTTATTTAAAAGCGAGAGAGTATCTCGTCTAAATAAACATCCACCAGAAGTTCAACAATCTATATAGTATTGTTCGTGGGTATTAGGACGGAATAGTTCATTAATGAGTATATGTATTGAGATTAGTAACGTAATTATATTATTCTAGACGCTTAATTCTTAAGTTCGTAGCATTCTAGCATGCGTCGCAATTATTTATAATAACCATTGTCGAAGCATGTATTTTAAAACGAAAAATGATTATGCGCTGCACGATTTATATATATTTAATCAACAGTAGTGAACGCTTTATAAGTCCATTTTAATATAATGATTAATTTTTATTTGTTTATGATCACTATAGGACAAACGCACGACGTTGCGTAAAAATAAAAATAATTTCGATATAAATATTTCGGTCGCCGGAAACAACTTCGTTAGTAAAGCGAACGAATAATTCGACGGCATTAGTTCTAACCTTTCGAAATATAAACGAATTATTTTATTCGCAACCACCGTCGCGTCTGCGCAACCTAACGTCGCTCCCCGATAGTTTATCATTTGACAAATCACTGACGATAGATACGACAACTGACTCGAATGATTCTAAACGGGAACTACGATAATTCGTGATTTATTAACCGAGATTAAATCACCCAGCCAATAATATAATAAACGTATCGATTTCGAGGTCATTTCATAAAGTTAAACGCGCAGAAAACCACAATATTTACGTATAAATAATTTAATTTTGTTAATAAGTGTTTCAAAAACGTTCATCGCGATATTGTAAAGGACGTCGCCAATTGTTGTCATCGTCTATCTAACAAGCTGCATAGCGATATCACGGTACGCATCATTTAAATTGCGGCATTCGCTCAGGTGGCAAGTTTAAACCGTAATTACCACGCTTGAAGTGCAAAATATTTTCGTGGTTATCACGCGGTCTTTTCGCAAAAATATCGCCCAACAAAGAAATTACGGGATTTTTATTTCACTAAATGGTCGGACGATGCGCCCGAAAATATCGTTTTCTTTAAATTTGGTAACGAACGTTTAACCGCTAAATTCCGTCCGAATTCCGCAATATAAGAATTTCGTAGTTACATTTTTCTATATTGTCGGACAATTGAAAATCATGAAAATAATTAGTGTTAGACGTGCGACGGTGAAATCATAAATTATTTAATAACTGTACAATTTCAATCGATTTTTTTTTTTTGCAAGCTATAAAAAATATTTAAAGCAAGCCAAGTTCACATCGTGAAGTACCACCGTCGAGGACTGGGAAGGAAATTGCTTCGCGCGATTATCGATACTTATTTAGAGTGTTCAACTATATATTCATCCTTGTGTACCGAGTGTAACAGAATTAATCGAAAAATGCAATATTATATAAGTTATTTTCGTAAAAATAATTTCTATACATTTGAGTTTCAAATAATACCGTCACAATCATTTGTTACATAAGAAAATACGTTTTTTAATTCTTTATAATCAATAATTTTTTAAAATTTATTACGGCTTTTTTTGTTAATTTAAATTTTAAAATTGGACGGACGGTAAACATTTTTCTTAAAATTTGGTTCTTTATATTTTTAAACATTTTCGGAATATATACTAATAGTTTAATACATAGATATATTTTTCATTAATAGAGCAGATATTTAACATACATCACATAGTACTTACGTAATATTTAAAGTGAAACAAAACATACATTTTTGCTTAGATCTAAAATGTCTAGCATTTGTCATTTAGTTCCGTTATACTCTGTATAGTTAAGAGTACTTGTTAAGAGTAATTCTGCGCGTCAGATGGACTGGGATATAGGATTTATTAATATGAAGAATACATCTAAAAAGAGAAATCAGATTATGATTTTAAATTCGAATAAAATTATTATAGATCGACCGTTTATATCGACGCATTTTATTTAAACTTTTTGACTTGATTCTTTCGTAAAACTTTTATATGTCAGTACTTCCGTTATTTTTTCCAGGGCCGGATTAACGTAATAGAGCGAAATAAGCTTTTTCTTCAACGTGACAATAATTTTTTAACCGATCAATTATTTTTAACTTTCAATATACGACATTTCTATTAATAAACGATACGATTTTCTAATTACGTTAATATTTATCGACTAGGAAATACATTTTTAAGTATATAAAGTCGAAATTTTGGGGGAAATGAAAAACGTTCACGTAAAATACTTCATAATGGGTTTTTTCTCGTAATATTCCAAAAATAATCGAAAATATCGATATTTTTATCGATCGTATATTCGTACATTCATATATTATTACAAAATATACGTCCGTGATAAACGTTTCGATCTATTCTGGTCTCTGTATAGAACGTTGGAGAACACTAATTTTGTGTATAATACGCGCATATTTTGAATAAAATGGAAAATGTTCGCGTAAAATTGTTTTCCTTTTAAAATTAAAGTTCATAACACGGACAAATGATTTATGCGCCAAATGTTCGCGTAAACTATAAGAGATTTTTTGTTATTTTGGCGACGATTTTTTACGACATTCTTCGTTTATTGTTGTTGACAAGTATAATTTAACGTACTGTACGTAGTGAACGTAATTGCTGTCAGAAGGCGGTAAAATTATATCGCTTTATGGCGTCCTTAATCCGGCCCTGTGTGATGTCCGACGGTCGAATAGTGTATTCGACGACGACCAACTACGTTCGTAATTTTTACTCAAAATGCGTGTTTAAATCGTTCGATCGAAAAAGAATCGCTTTCGAATTTCGTTAAAATTGTCGTCACTATATTAAGACACCGGGTCAAAACAAAGCGGAATATTCGACACGTCAAGCAGTAATCAACATTTTCGATCGTACCTTATTCCCTCCTACGCGTTACGAATATACGAGCATGTATAAACGTGTATTTTCGTTTCTCGTAATATATTATACTCCGACGAAATGACTCGGGTCGTAAGACTTGATTACACGTTTAAACTTACTAAACAATAATATTATAATTACGTTTGTTTGTTACATTGTACCGTAAAATTATCGTTTTCGCTTTGACTTTTCATTCGTAGCGTATTTGGTAAATATATTCTTACATCGATATATATATATATTTATATACACACACACTCACACACACATATTTCGTATTATTATTATTTTTATTTATTTATTTGTTTTGTTTTTTTTGTTTTTGTTTTGTTCTTTATACGTTATAATTTAACTTCGGGGGCGTTGGTATTGTGTATGTAGCAAGAGAAATATCGTCTGCGTGTAAGAGCCTCGGACTGTGGGGAACCTCCGTCGTACGCCGAAGTCGATATCGAATTAGACGTCGTCGATCGGAACAATAAACCTCCTCTGTGGGAACGGAGCGTGTACGGTCCTACACACATCAAAGAGAATGTCACAATCGGTACCATTGTGATCTCAGTCAAAGCCAGGTTTGTATTCCTGGTCCGTTTATTCTCGACAGGTTTTTGTACGTTTTTTTTTTGTACTTTTTTCGATTTTTTTACCAAATATACAGGGTTATGGATTACACGCGTTATTCGTGTAGGTCGTATTACATACAATCGTATCGAAAGTATTAACTTTGGTCCGTTCCGGCTGTTTCGTGTAAAACATATATATATATATATACATATAATTATTTATATAGAAATATAAATGGTGTGACTATAAATGACGATAGCAATAGGCAAACCGAAATATTGTATATATTCGTACGCGCCGAAATATTATATTATTATTATTAATTTATATCCCGCACGGGTGAACAAGTTGATGTGCTGCTCTCGTTTCATTCGCCCCGACCCATTACGCTCGTTTAAATCGAAACACGATTATTCAACGTACGTAATACGATATTTGGACGTCTACGTACGAATAGATACAATAATATTACTAAACGATATACTTATATAAATATATATATATATAGTATCATCGTCGGTGATTTTAAGTTTGCGAACCCTTTAGAAATAAAAAAAAAAACAAACCACGTGCGAACGCCTTTAGGTTATTATTGTTTTGTATTTTGTGTCGCCGGCCAAAATAAACGATGTGCGTGTGTGCGTGCGTGCGTGCGTGTGCGTGTGTGTGTGTGTGTGTGCGTGTGATGTTACATTACGTTGCGGTATTTAGCGCGAGACGTACAAGCTAGAAGCCATTGCCCAAGATAAGGGATACCCTCCTTTGTCTCGGAGCGTCGAAGTTCAAATCGATGTGGTCGATCGAGCCAACAATCCGCCGGTTTGGGACCACGTCGTGTACGGGCCCGTCTATTTAAGTGAAAACAAACCTGTCGGCGCCAGAGTATTATCGGTTAAAGCCAGGTCGGTCCAAATAATTTCCACAAAATTATTCTCGAACATGTTTACATATTTGTATATATGTACGTATATATATATATATATATATTCGTATAAATTTATATATACATATATATATACCTGTCGGATGTTCGAATATATATTATTGCACGGCACCGTATACGTATATATATATATATATTTATTTATATATAAATAAAACGTATTATATTATATTACGAACGAAAAACGAGTAATAACAATATAATACTTACGTACTTGGGTAGTATTTCGAATATTTTTCACAAACGTCGTTAAGCGTTAAGTTAAATTTGCCGTTTTAACGAATAAATTAATCGTCTACGGAACGCGTTCGTTAAATACGTAATCGTTGAAACTTACACGACGCGCAGCGTAATCGTTGTACCCAACATTCGATCGACGTACGTATTTTCCAACTATAATTTCGTCGCCAGTATCGAACTATCGGTTCTAAACACTTAGAACGTGTAGTTTATTACCCAAGTATGGTAACGTATAAATATATACATATATATGTACGTATTTTTCGCAGGTTATATACATTTAAACGTTTTTTTTTTTAAATTTATAGTTTACGAGGTGTACAGATGACGTGTTTTATAACGTATTAACGCATTTTTTTTTGACGATACGTATAACCGTGTATTTTAAAACTGTTGGGGAGGGTTTTTTTTTTGGTGAATTTGGATTTCAAAACTACAACGGGCGTAATTTTACGCTATTACGAAATCGATAAATCGTTTTGACGACGTCTTTTCGTTTTTGATTTTTGTAAAAGTTGATCGTCAGCTGTACATCTCGACGTGTATATATACCTGTGCCTGCGTGTGATTTGAAGGGGTAGTGTTATAATATTGTTTTGCGGTTTCGAGATTCTAGTAAACTTGCTCTATTCGTCATGCGAATAAAATGTCGATTTCGAGTATACGATCTCTAAATGTCAAAATAATTGCATGCAGGTGGAAATATATTTGCACGTCTGCACTTAAACAATGCACGTTGTGTATGTGCGGATTTCGTTAAAATTGAGATAATATTTTTTCGGTTTTAGTTGTTTTCCTTTATCGTTATTATTATTAGCCTACGATTTTTCGACCGGTAATGATCGGTTTTCCTATAAAACGGCATTTATTTAGTATTCGTATAATTGTCCCCAAATCGTTTAATTTACGAACAATATTGTATTATATATGGCTTTAAATTTCTAAAACATCTTCGAAAAACGCGTAAAAAGAAAGTACAATTTTCGAAGTTCAATGAACGGTTTATCGACGCTTTGATTTTCGTACTAAATTTAAACGAAAATTCCACGAATAGTTATAAAAAAAAAACTTCGTTCACTATTTTGCGTTCAAAAAAGTTCTCAAACTGCCGTTAGTTTTCGTAACCTTAAGACTTTTAACCGGCGTAATGGGCCAAATAATAAAAACATGACGGAGATATTGATAATGAAGTGCCATTAAACGCAACGAAAAGCGAAAATTAATTTAATATATATATTCGAAATGTCATAGCTGTAAATAATCTGTATAAGTATTAAATTCGATAAGCGTACTAAACGTATTAAATTTCTTTTCTCGAGTTTCCTAATATTCTCGAATTTTGACTCGTATAATATTATCGCGTACGCATATAATATATAATATTACGTAGTAGAATATACGCACATTTAAAATACATAATCGGGATATCGGAAGGTGTCGGAAAAGCGCACAATATTACAAAATATACGTCACAAATTTATAAAACCATTTTGCATTTCTAACACGCTCAAATCGTTCGAAGTGTACCACCGTTACGTTAAACAATTTAATTCGACCACCAATCATCCTGGAAGTAAATCGAAACATTGACGTTACTTAATTCGTTTATACCGTTATAGACGCGTATTTTATATATATTTTTTTCAAACTTTTTGTATTTTGTGTAATCGATTTTGACCAGTCACGTTTTTTTTCGGCATGTCTGGTTTTATTTTTCGATATCGTTATACGTTTAATAATTGTGTTTTGTTTTGTCTATTTTTTAATATATACATGTGTATATGTATTAAGTACATTGCTTTTTGCATACAAAACATATTTTTTATTTTTGTATTTTGCTATGGTTCCGTACATTTTTTTCAATTTTCCGTACCGTTATTTTGATAATTTTTTTTTTTTGAAAATACTTTAATCGTACGTGTTTGCATGGCATAATATTTTTTTACAGAAGAATATTTCACTAGACCGATATTGTTGTAATAATAATTATTATTATTATTATTAGAAGTCTGTTTAACGATTTCTACGTTAGTTGACATTCGAAACGCGTAACACGTTTTTAATAATCCGAAGAGTCAAGTCGGTGAAATTCGACCAACTGATGGAAATATACGTCTGTGCGTATATATTTGGAACCGCTTACCATTAATACTCGAACGATAAAATAAAAAATATATATATATATAAATAATATGTGTATATGACGTATACTACGTTTTTCTTTTCATCGTGTCGTACTTCAAAATTTATTACGTTCCTTCAAACGTGTAAATCGTTGTTAAAGTATAAAACGCGTGTTCTCGCAGCTTTCGAGTGAACATTTATGATATTAGTATGGGCCGTCCGGTAAACGGTCGTGTGTAAGATGATCGTATGTTTGAAAATTGTTCGTAGAAAGGTCACGTGTCCGAATTTTTTCGTACGTTCGAAAATGTATTTCTATAAAATTCGCGTAGGTTTTGTTATTGTTTTTGATAAAAAAATTCGACAATATATCGAAAACGTAACGACAATAACAATGAAACGGGTGTTACGCGTAATATGTTTAAATCCGTTAAATTAACACAAAAAGGTAAAAAAAAAAACCGATTTATAATTACGGACGAAGTAGTCAAAACGTAGGTAGAAAACTTCTGAGTCGTATCCGTTCAGCGAAAAAATGACGATAATTCGGAATATAATTTGAAACGCGTTTTTCGTTTGGAATCGCTCGTAATTCGGATTTGAAATAACTCGTCGGTAATAATTAGAAAATCGAATTTTTTAGCTATAATAATTGTCGAAAGCGTCTTCGAATAGCCCCGTATACGATCCCATAAACGAATAATAAGTGGGACACTAGTTTTCGGACGTACGACTTTTGGAAGAAATATATTTTCGCGCACGCGACGTTCCTACAACAAATTGTCGGGCATACGATTTTCGCATATACGATCGGCATCCAACGTAACGCGTTGAAAACGTTTTGAGATTCGATATCGGATAATCGTTGTCCACGAACGGTCCTATATAACACGCGTGTAACGTCAAATATTCGACGGCGGACGTCTGCGTTCGAAAAATTCCGTTTAAACGCGTGTACATCATTTTCGCCTTCCCGTGAACGAAACGTCCGAAACTGCACGATAGGATATTGCGCCGGGCCCGTGTATTATTAACACGTTCGACGGTTTGGGTGTTTTCAGCTCGGGCATCGAGGGGAACCCGACGGTGTTTTATCGGCTGATGCCCGGATCGACGGCCCAGACCAACAAGTTCCACACGTTCTACTTGCAACAGAGGCCGGACAACGGTTTCACGTGGGCGGACATAAAGGTCAACCATCCGTTGGACTACGAGACGATCAAGGAGTACAATTTGACGATTCGCGTGGAGGTAACGTTGAATGCGATCGGGTAAACGAATCGGGGTAGGGGGAAGGGAGGGGTTGGGTGAGAACAACCGGCGTGTCAATGGCGGACGCGCCGTCGGTTTTCGCGAAATATGCTCTAATCGGGAGTGGTGTCGTCGTTTCCGTGTTGCCGAACGTAGAACAACGGGGCTCAACAACTGGCGTCCGAGGCGACCGTGTTCATCATGCTGGAGGACGTGAACGACGAAATACCGTTGTTCACCGAACGAGAACAAGAGACGGTTTTGGAGGGCGAACCGATCGGCACGAAAGTCACGCAAGTCAAAGCCATGGACAAAGACGGGACGTTCCCGAACAACCGGGTTAGTATTCGCCACTCCGTTCCCCCGGCCGTGTACGGTTAAAACGTTAACGTTTCGTTTATTTCCGGCGCGCGTCATCGCCGCCGTCATAATACGAGGTCCACTCGAGATCGAATTTTCTCGCGTTTCGTTCATTTTTTTCGGCGCACGTTTTTACGCGATTCCGACCGACCCCCTTTTTCGGGTTGAATCCGCTGAAAATCGCGTTCTTACTTATAACGAACCGCCGGTGAAACGGTAGAAATCGACGAGCCCGCGAAGTACGAACGCGTGTTCGTACACCTATTACGCTTCATTTCGATAATTCGTCATCTTTCCGGTCGATCTTTCCGTTACGGAACGTTTCAAAACGGTTACACGAATGGTTAAACCGTTCGAGACTTTCGAACAACGATTACTATATAACGTATGCTCAAAAGCTGGACAATTTTGAACGAATACTACGTAATTTTGACGAAATTCCATCGGTCTTCCTCTAGGTTATTGGACCAAAGGCCGGCAAGGTCGAACGTTTGTTAAATTCGGTTCACTTCGAGCGGTGAAATTTTTCGACCGATTTTTCGAGGAAATGAACGTAAACCATTTTTTCGGGAACTCTTGTCCTCCGCGGTGTACTGCACGCTAACGGCCCCACCATTTTACACGACCGACGTTACGATTATCTGCACAGGTGTATTATTACGTGGTCGATTCTCCGCGTAACGAGGGAAAAGACTACTTCGAGATAAATACGGAGACCGGGGAAGTGTTCACCAAGATAGTTTTCGACAGAGAGAAACAAGGGGCGTACGCTCTGGAAGTGGAAGCGAGAGACGGCGCACCGTCGGCCAGGCCCAACAACGGCGACGCTCCGAATTCGGGTACGAACCGCCGATGACGGTTTGATTTTTTTAAAATTTATCTTTTGGACGTTACGAGACGCGGAACGCGTGTACGCAACGCGCGCGTTTTTCTTGTCCGATACACCGGACAGCTTGGCAATTATCTACGTCGCATTGTACGTAGCGTTTGGCTACGCCTAACTTAGAGGAGTGTACGAATGTTACGAAATTCGAAGGGAAAAATATTTTCGTGATAATAATTCGGTAGTGAGCGTTCATGCTCTTAAAACCAACCCGGACGCCACGATTGTTTAAGAATCGCGTACTGTGGATTTCGCTACGTTGTCCGTTGGATAAACGAGCGCGCGGGTCGAAATCCCGAATCGCGTGTTATACGGTATTGTCGGTGTTGTTCGCAGTGTCCAAGTTTATACGGATCGGTATCGCGGACAAGAACGACAACCCGCCGTATTTCGACAAGGCGTTGTACGAGGCCGAAGTCGACGAAAACGAAGACATACAGCACACCGTGCTCACGGTCACGGCGAAGGATCACGACGAATGTAAGTGCATCGGAATATGAATACGTTTTCGTAAGACCGCGAATTTAACGCGTCGAAAAAAAACCCCCGAACAAATCTATAAATTCCGTTAATAACGAGACACAATCGAAACGAACCGTTTAATCGAACTCGTAATTTTTTTATTATTTTAAAATGATTAACGCGTATCGCTCGTAATCCATCCACGTATTTCCTTACGTTTCCAATCGACGGCGATCCTGTCGTTCTTTCGTGTAACGTAACTCCGATTTTCGCGTTCCTGCAGAAGACGTTGAAAAACATTATTTCGTCCGAATTTATTGACCCTCCTCCCCCTCTCGTCCTAAGCACGGTACTTGGCGTTTCGTGTTATTGGTTTTGAATTCTCGCAACGAGATCTATATATGTAAATCTCGTTCGTTTCGCCGCGTCATTTGCAGCGTCCAGAATTCGTTACGAGATTACGGGCGGAAATCTGGGAGGTGCGTTCGCCGTGAAAAACATGACCGGCGCCATTTACGTCGCGGGTCCGTTAGATTACGAGACTAGAAAACGGGTGAGTAATGTTCGTCATTTAACGTCGACCGCGAAGATACGATAATAAATCGCGTCTTGGTGGTGCGACGCACGTACTATATCGCGACCGATTCCAGTGGCGGCGTATTTTCGGCGATTCGTTATTCTCGACACGAACATTTAATGTACCGTAACGCGGAAACCATTTGCCCAGACGTGTGTTATACGTCATAATATCGTTACGACAAAACGATCGAATTATACGCGAACAACTAAGCCCGAGAACGGATCGAAAATACCAATCTCTTTAAATACGCCGCCGTGTGTGATCCGCATTGTCTAGCGATTTTTTTTTTCGGTGGAAATAAATCGAATTAAAGTAACGATTCTGTCGGTTAACGAAAAAAAAAACAAATAAATCGACGTTAGTCGAATACGAACTCGTAAAACGAAAACGAAATATATTAACTAAACTAACTTAAAGTTGATTTTTATTTTTACAAAAGTGTCAACCGACAAATTAAACAATTATTGTACGCGTTAAGCCACAAATCGCTAATATTCCGCTAGACACGAAGTACGAACGAATTTATATTTTAGTCGTTACGATTTATCGACTGTTTTATAATACTAATCGTTTAACGTCCAATAATATACACCTTTTCTTAATACTTGTTTTCAAAAAAAAAAAACGTTTATTTAGCTATTCGCTTCGAATTATAAATTTCATAAAGTAGTTTTTCCGTACCGAACAGCGACGTATATTTAATCGCTGAAAAACGCTCGCAATCGAACGAATCAAACACGTATTCGTCTTCGGAAGGCGCCGGGGATAAACGGACCGCCGTATTATAAAATAAAACGTTAAGCGTTTTTTCGGTAATCGCGGCACTGTTTCTCGAAAATAACGTGTTACCGAAGTTCGTGTACCCCGTCGGTGTTTCGCGAATGTCTTCGGGAATAGAATTTCGCTTCGGCTTATAATTCGCGATGATAAAATACGGTCACACCATTCGGACGAGACGTGCGAATGTCGTTTTCGATACGAGAATAGCTGGCGTAACGCGACCGCCATATCGTCGTCGCGGATCTAACAATCGTAGTCAATTTCGTGGCTATTGTTCGTTCGTTAATATCGGCGGTGGCGGTTGCGTCTCTTCGAAAAACGATCGGACGTTGTCCCACAAACCGGTGACGGGCCACATACTCCGGGAAATTTCGAGCACGCACGCACACGTCGTTTTTCCGCTTCGTCGGTTTTTGTTTATTTTCACGGGCGTACGCCGTTTTTATTTCGCTCGTCACGTTTTTAGTACGTTCGTCTATCGGACGTTTTTTACCGTGCGCTGTTTATTATTACGCGAACGCGCGATAACCATCGTGTCGCGTGTTCGTATAATACGTGTCCGACACGACGATGTGTGATAAACCAATCACGATCGCGCGTGTGTGTGTGTGTGTGTGTATACCGCAGTACGAATTGCATCTATCCGCGTCGGACAATTTGAAAGAGAACCACACGATAGTGGTGATTCACGTGAAAGACGTAAACGATAATCCGCCGGTGTTCGAAAGGCCCACGTACAGAACACAAATCACGGAAGAGGACGATCGCAACTTGCCCAAACGTGTCTTGCAGGTGCGACGAGTTTGTCAAGTTCTTTTACCGAACTCCTCCTCCGTTGCATGTAGCATGTTTCGACGATTAAATCGCATTACGCAATATATAGTTTTTCCGTCACGCCGGTAGTCTCGTCGCGCGCCAATCGGATACCGTTCGTTAGTCATTTTCGGTGTACCGTCTTAGGGGTAGTGTAACAACGGCATGCCTAACGTATCGGGATACGCAATATTTTACGAGCACGTGTAGAATGCGATTATTTTTTTATTTTTGTACTATACGTATAATATTTCGTCGAAGCGAAACGGTTTTTCTGGTCGTCCGAGGTTATCGAAATTACCTACTTGTTATTATTTTTCGTACGTTTTACACTTATTTTCATTTTACATATTATGCTCTCCACCGTAGTTATATACAAATATATATATATATATATATATATATACACACACGTATGTGCGCGTGTACAATATAAAAACACACAAGTGTATGTTTGCATGGTTGCGTAAATATATATGTATAGTACGAGTTGATATTGGCCGCTTCCGACAACTTCCAAGACAGCAAAACGACCGTCGTTATTCACATAAACGACAAAAACGACATGCCGCCGGTGTTTAACTCGCCGCTGTACGCCACCGAGATGGAAGAAGAACTCGTCGGAGCGTATCCGCACCATTTGTTACAGGTACGTCGTTCGATTCTTACGCGTGTACCATACACATGTACCACAACACCAGACCGCCAGTTGTGATGTTTGTCGTCGGTCCACTATAGTATCAGTAAGAGACAGTGTTCGAAGTTTTCGTTCGTGTCGGTTCAATATCCCTTTTCGAAAAAATTCGTTTTTTTGTTTTTGTTTTTATTAGTTTCGAATACGTGCGCGACAACATATTCGAGCGTACGATTTTCGTCTTCGTTTTCGTTACCGCGAGTATAGTTCCCAACAACGTAACCCCGAAAACGAGCGATATTTTAGCAATTTCGTCGCAAACATCACATATTCACGCGTATAATTAGGTATAATAGGTTTATATTAACTTATTTCCGTTACGTAATTTCTTTTTTAAAATCAATTCAAATCATAAAACGACGTTTGAAACGTTACTTAACCCCGTGGTTTAATCGATATTTAATAATAGCCTAAATGTATTTGTAGATATTATTAAATATTTTTCTTAAACGTGAACGGATCTTCAGGTGAGTATATTATTACATTTTAATTAGCTTTCCAGTGTTTTCATAGACGTAGATTTTTAGCACCTTTTAATATATATATATATATATACGTATTTTATATATTTATCGAATTACCATTGGCTTATCGAGGCTTTCAACCGAAACGATTTATTATGGTTCGGGTGTTAGATTAGGGTTGTTCACGATATATTATTGGGGCGTTGACAAATATAATATTATCATCACGTATCGGTTCGTTCTAAATTCCGCCGATAATTGGTGTGTTCGGATACTATTCCGAATACCGTGTTTCGGATATATTCGTAATGTTATATATATTTTTTTAAAGTTCGTGTATTGTCCCTTTAATAGACACTTTTAACCTATTTTTAAGTACTTAATTTTAAACAAACATTTTTTATGTTGTACAAAATGATCGTTTATAACGTACAAATACGTCTGTACGTATATATTAAATAAATACTCGATTAATAAACTATCCCAAATATCGTACACCAAACGCTAATATTCGAATCCAATCAAACTCGTTTGGAGTACAGATATTTATTTTTAAGCCGTACCGAATAAAGTTCGTCCGATTTTCAGCGATACGACGACCGATAGCTAATTGACGGAGGTGTACGTAACTTGTGAGTTTCGTTGATTTTTAGAATTTAATTAAAGGATTCGGGTATTTCGATGTCAGACACATTTCGGGGAAGGAGGCGGGGGTTTAGTGGTTTTGGGTTGAAAGCCTTGTTAGCGTGTACAATTTGAAATTTTCGGTCGAATATTAATAACGTGGTACGTGGTTAGGTGACAGCTACGGACGGCGACAAGGATCGTCCGCAAAACATAGTGTATTTCCTCACCGGACAAGGAATCGATCCGGACAATCCGGCCAACAGTAAATTCGACATAAACCGTACCTCGGGAGAAATATTCGTGCTGAAAGTAAATATCCGTGTTAAAATGTCACACGCCGTCCACTTTTTAACGTTCCCATCTCGTTTACAAACCGTCCACAGCCTTTGGACAGAGATCAACCCAACGGCAGGCCGCAGTGGCGGTTCACGGTGTTCGCGCAAGACGAAGGGGGCGAAGGCCTAGTCGGGTACGCGGACGTCCAAGTGAATTTGAAGGACATCAACGACAACGCGCCGGTGTTCCCGCAGGGCGTTTACTGGGGCAACGTGACCGAAAACGGGACGGCCGGTACGTATTCACCGTTATATCGGCGGTCCCTTAATAATGATAATTACGACGACGTTCCGCGCACGTTACAGGAATGGTCGTTATGACGATGACGGCGATTGATTACGACGACCCGGGCGAGGGTACCAACGCGAAATTGATCTATTCGATCGAGAAGAACGTGATCGAAGAAGAAACCGGCACCCCGATTTTCGAAATCGAATCCGACACGGGCGTCATCAAGACCGCCGTGTGCTGTTTGGACCGCGAACGCACTCCGGATTATTCCATTCAAGTGGTCGCTATGGACGGCGGCGGGCTGAAAGGTAATTCGTCCGTGTTCGTGTTGGCGCGATACCGTCCGGGACAATTTCTTTACCGTTCCGGTTTCGTTTCCGACGGTATTTGGTCTAAACGTTAATGCTCGCAGGTACTGGGACCGCTTCTATCCGCGTAAAGGATATCAACGACATGCCACCACAGTTCACGAAGGACGAATGGATGACCGAAGTGGACGAAACGGACGGTTTCAATTTCCCGGAGACGCCCATACTGACCGTGACGGTTCACGACGAAGACGAGACCAACAAGTTCCAGTATAAGGTAACGCGTGATTTCGGAAAAAATTCCGTCCCCGATCAAGAATTAACCAATCAACCGACGTATTTTTAAAAAACGTTAGGTGATCGAGAACAGCGGTTACGGCGCGGACAAGTTTACGATGGTGAGGAACAACGACGGGACTGGATCGTTGAAAATCGTTCAACCGTTGGACTACGAGGATCAATTGCAGAGCAACGGATTTCGTTTTAGAATCCAAGTGAACGACAAGGTGACGATTTGAATAAAGGGGGGACGGTCCGTGCGAAAGTGGCAATTGTGACGTGTCCGTGCCGTGTTCGGTTCACAGGGCGAGGACAACGATCACGATAAATATCACGTCGCGTATTCTTGGGTCGTGGTCAAATTGCGCGACATCAACGACAACAAACCGCAGTTCGAACGGCCGAACATCGAAGTGTCGGTTTACGAAAACGTCGAAGTCGGCAAGAGTCTGGAAACGTTCAAGGCCACCGATCCGGACCAAGGCGGGAAGAGTAAGGTTTCGTACGCCATCGACCGCGTGTCCGACCGTCGCCGTCAATTCCGCATCAGTCAAGAGGGCACCGTGTCCATTCAAAGGCAATTGGACCGAGAGGAGACGCCCAGACATCAGGTACGTCTCCGGATCATTCGCGCGCGCGCGTGATAAATGACCATTTCCGACGACTACTCCGTAGAGTTCGGACAACGGGCTTGTTTTTTTTTTCGTTTTACCCGAAAACGTCCATTTTTTAATTCGACGCGAACCTCCGGATACCTATTAAATGCCGTTCGAAGCGTTCACTATTTTCGTCGGATTTCAGGTGAAAATCTTGGCCATCGACGACGGTGTACCGCCGAAAACGGCGACGGCTACACTCACGGTGATCGTTCAGGACATCAACGACAACGCACCGAAACTGCTCCGCGATTACCGTCCGGTTTTGCCCGAACACGTTCCCGCGAGGAAAGTCGTCGAAGTCTTGGCCACGGACGACGACGACCGGTCCAAGAGCAACGGTCCGCCGTTCACGTTTAGAATGGACCCGAACGCGGACGACGTGATCAGGGCGTCGTTCAAAGTTGAACACGATCAAAGTAAATATACGTTTTCGTCCGTGACACGACGTTGGCAGGTGGGAATTAAAATGGTCCCCAGTCGAAAATGCGCCCGACGGCGTAAATATAAACGTTATTGGCGGGGGATGGGATGACCCGAAACACGAATATCTGTTTCGTGTTCGTAATAATTTTCCGAATTCGGTGTGATTTGGTCGTCACGTGTACCGTTTTGGAAATTTTCTCGCGAAAAACCGTCGCAAGTACGCACGGACGTAACGTCGAGTTACGATATGTATTTAAACGTGTCGTAAACACATAACCGTTCGTTTTCAGAGGGCGCGAACGGCGACGGAATGGCTGTGATTTCTTCGCTCCGATCGTTCGACCGAGAACAACAAAAAGAGTATCTCATACCGATCGTAATCAAAGACTCCGGTAACCCGGCAATGACGGGAACCAGCACGTTGACAGTGACCATTCGCGACGTGAACGATAACAAAATGCAACCCGGATCCAAAGAAATATTCGCTTACAATTACATGGTAAACATTATACGACGGTTACATCCGTGGGCCATGCGTACGTAATTGTCGCGACCAACGAGTCGATTGCTTTTTTGGCAACAAAGTGCGACGCGTTTTGCACGTCCGTTTCTTACACGATATACTCCACGTAATTTTGTTCGAGCGCGTTCATTTTGGACGACTCAAACGGCAATGGTCGTCATAGAATTGCGTTCGTTTTTTCGTACGTTACAATTGTTGAGACCGAAATACTGTGTATTGTATAACATTCGATTGAGTTTTTAATTGTATTTCGTTTTATCGTCGAGTGACGAGTACAACGCCGTAGACTTTCGGAAAATATTCGAGTACGAGAATTCGATTATTTCTCAGCCGACGTTTTCACATCTCCGTCGAGTGTTTTCCGTTAACTACTGTCACTCGTAAATAGGAAATTCGCGATCGGTTCGTAGTTGAAAGTAGTTTACTTCCGCGTACACTTGTTGGCGACACTGTACATCGGTGTTTGTATCGATTTTTAGTAAACCGAAATCGTTCTTTTCGTTCGCGGCGCGTACAACGTGTCGGCGACGTATCTATACGTAGCTAGACGTTGCCGACGTGGACGGTCGGCGTTCGTTTATCGAAATAAAAATAAAATCGGTACACGGACGAGCGATTCGATAAAAAATCGCCGCCGAGCGTTCGTGCGCGTGTTATTTATACCGTAATCGGTTACGCGCTTGCCCCCCCCCTCCCCCGGGCAATACAGCGACATTTTGTCTCGCCGATGGCTCGCGATGTACGAGTATATTGCGTTGTATAATCGGCGAATAATACGCGTCACGCAGGGTCAAGCTCCGGACACAGAAATCGGTCGCGTGTACGTGTACGATCTGGACGACTGGGACTTGCCGGACAAGAAATTCTATCCCGAGGGCACCGAGCATCCCCGGTTCAAGTTGAACGACACCACGGGCATGATCATGATGCGTCACGGCACGCGCGAGGGCCAATACCACCTGCGGTTCAAGGTGTACGACCGTAAGCACACGCAGACGGACATCTCCGCGAACGTGACGGTCACGGTGAAGGAAATATCGTCGGAGGCGGTGATGAACGCGGGGTCGATTCGCGTGGCCGGCATAACCGACGAAGATTTCATTCGGATATGGAACTACAGGGTAAGAGGGGTACTCCACGCCTTAGCCGTGTCGATCGTGTTCGGCCGGCCCGTTTCCGTGGACCGCCCAAAACGAAATCGTCCGTCCCACGTTCACCCCTCGGAAAACCGTTTACGCGTGGACCCGTAAATTTCTTCTTTCCACTCGACCACCCCCCCCCTTGCCATTTTCTCGCTAAATAAATAACGAACACGTTACGACGTCCACACGCGCGCGTAATTAACGCGTTGAACGTAATGGGAATATTCGATCGATGTTCGTATTGGTGTATTCGTATTTGTGTACCATGAGTAGTTTAGTCTTCGAACGGATCAAATCCGTGCACTGATTACGCGCGAACCACTTCAAATTGCCCAAAACGCGTATTTCTTTAAAAAAAAAACCGGGGCGATTCGTTTACAGCGTCTTACCATTGTTTACATCTCTTAAAAGACTTATGAAAAACCGTTGGCATTGGCGAAAAACCCAATCGCCCGTTTATCGGAAAACCGCGACGTCCGTGTTGTTCGTACTGCCGAACCTATTTGGTTGTTCGATAACATTTAGAAAAAAACTGATTCGTATATGATTCGAAGTTTCCTGCACATCGATTTTCGTTTTAAAATATGAATCGTAGACGAAAATTAGTTAGAATGTCGGTCTCGAGTAAACTTCGTGCCGAATCCCAACGCGTTTTTAAATACGTTATCAAGTCGGTAGATTGACGAAAAGGCTATTAATTTTAACGGAAATCCGATAACGGTTGATAATTTTGTTCGTTTAAACGCAATAGACACAGAGTTTGGTCAGGAGCAAAGCTGACAAATTCAAGGACAAACTGGTGGACATTTTGAACACGCCCAGGGGAAACATCGACATTTTCAGCGTTCAGTTGAAACAAAAGTACCCTCCGTTGACCGACATCAGGTTCTCCGCTCATGGATCGCCGTATTACAAGACCGTGAAACTTAATGGCCTGGTGTTAATGCACCGAGAAGAGGTATTTCTTCCGGTTTTTAATTATTTATTAACGTAAAATACGTTTACGCGAAGTTCTTATCGACAAAAGTTTATAACGCGTATTTTTTAAAGTCGTATTTCGTTTAATTAATAGTACTCCGGTGATTTTGATTCGCATTTTCGTAAATAAATGGCGACAACTTTTTAGAGGAAAAAACGTATAATAATTACATTTCTACGATACACTTCGATAATTTATAAATAGTATTTTTACGAATTTAGGGACCAACCCAGTTAAGGTAAAGAGAAAAACGTTTTTTTTTTTTTTAAATATCGTAACGACAATTTATTTATTTATAAAGTTGTACATTTTAAAATTAAATCGTACGTTCGTTTATTAAGTATTTAATTTAAAATTGTCCGATAAAAGTACGTGATGTTACAATAATAACGCGATAATCGTACCAAGACGCAAGTTTAAATTGAAAACGATTTTCAACATTTTGGAATATGTACGATTTTTCGTCAATTTATACTATTTCGAATGGAAAACAATCTAGAAAAATATAGTCTATCCGGCCTAAGAACGCACCGCGTTGGCGCATCCAAATGAATCGACGTCCGGACCCCCCTTAGCTGAGTATAATCGCTCCGTGATTGGTAGCCATTCGACGGCTAACGACGACGGCACGATCGCCGCCGCAGACAGTATAGGCAGCGTTGCCTATGGTGGGCATACATGCGCGAGTTATGACCAGTTTTACGCCCGGTGCATTCTTATTTTGGGTAGACTATATACATCTTGGACGATATTTTATTACTAGAACGTGAACGAAATATTTACTCGTTCGACGATTGGTTTTTCTTTTTTTATCATTCAAAACTAAACTTACCCAAACTTTTGAACTATTGTCGTCCATTTTCACCCATCCGCCACACACTACGGCTGTGAGTGATCTAATGTCGTCCACCATACAACCGTTGAGCGTGCCCGACCATTACTATTGTCGTCGTACATTGGCCTATTTCTTTCGTTCAGATCGAAAAAGACGTGGGAATCAATATCACCATGGTTGGCATTGACGAGTGTCTGTACGAGTACGTGAACTGCGAAGGGAGTTGCACGAACGTGTTCGAGATAAACACGCTGCCGTACATGGTGAACGCGAACAAAACGGCCTTGGTCGGCGTCCGGATCGACACGTACGCGGAGTGCACGTGCGGATCCCGTAACTTCACGAAAATCGAGACGTGCCGATCGAGTCCGTGCCTGAACGGCGGACGGTGCACGGACACGAGGAACGGTCCCACGTGCGAGTGTCTCGCCGGCTTCAACGGGCCGCGGTGCCAGCAGACGGCCCGGAGCTTCAAAGGCAGCGGCTGGGCGTGGTATCCGCCGCTGGAGATGTGCGACAATTCCCATCTGAGCCTCGAGTTCGTCACCAGAAAAGCGGACGGTCTCATGCTCTACAACGGGCCCATCGTGCCGCCCGAAAAGGAGGAGACGCTCGTTTCGGGTAAGCGAACTCGCATTTGGCTAACGGTACAGAAAACGGGTGTTCTGGACAATACGCGTACGTTATTACCTCGTCGTCGAGGTTCGTTCGAAATTGCTCGCCCGATTTTCGACGAAAATGTTCGCCCGGCGATTTAAATTAAACTGGCGAAATTATTCGCGCGCGTTTGCTCGGCGGAAAATAACGTTTCTTATTTATACCATCGTCGAAATACGGGACATATTAATCGTTTTTCGTTTTCGGGTATATTTTTATCAAACGTATAGGTTATTATAACACTCGTAAACAACGCCAAATTTACGCGCTCGTGTTCAAGCCTAACACTGCCATTCGATTATATACGTTCGTTTCACCCTTCCGCAGATTTCATATCGATCGAATTGGACAGAGGTCAACCGCGGTTGCTCATCGATTTCGGATCCGGTACGCTGGAACTGAAGGTGAAAACGAAGAAGAGCTTGGACGACGGCGAATGGCACAAGATAGACGTGTTTTGGGATACGGAGGTATTACGTTTCGGGTTTCCGTCGACGATTTCCAGTAACCAATTTTCGTTTTCCCACGTATAGAACATCCGTCTGGTGGTGGACAACTGTCGTTCGGCGGACATTTCCGAACTCGAGGACGGTTCCCATCCGGAATTCGACGATTCCTCGTGCCAAGCCCAAGGCACCATACCGCCGTTCAACGAGTACCTGAACATCAATTCGCCGCTGCAGATCGGCGGCAGATACGTACAAGACTTCGATCCCACACATTACCATTGGCAGTACGCCCCGTACGGGAAAGGATTCGACGGATGCATCAAAAACGTTTACCATAACAGCAAAGTACGTTCGCGATTCATTTCGCGCGTTTAGATTGCGGACGGCGCGCGTGTGGGTTTCTTTAGCGGCGTCCGATAGGACATTTCGGTCTATTGGACGCGCGTTAATTAATCGCGTTCGCTAGCGAACAAAGGGGAAACGGCGCGAAAATTACGAACCGGTGTTTAACTCCGCTCGAATTCCGGTGTAGCTTTACGATTTGGCGAATCCAGGTTTCACCAGAAACAGCTTAGCCGGGTGCCCGCAAACGGAGGACCTGTGCATGCAGCTGGTCGGTCACAGGTGTTCGGAGCACGGGTCGTGCGTGGGCAGCATGGTGGAACCGCGTTGCGAGTGTAACCCGGGTTGGTCCGGAGGCGATTGTCTGACGCCGACCATACCGACGACGTTCAGGCCGCAGAGTTACGTGAAGTACGCGCTGTCGTTCGACGCCGACAAGTTCATGACGAAAATCCAGTTGCGGTTCAGGACGCGCGAAGAGCACGGCGAATTGTTCCGGGTCAGCGACCAACACAACCGGGAGTACGCCATTCTCGAGGTAAACCGCCGCCGCACCCGCCCGTTCGTTTCGATTACCGTTTGTTTAACGTTTGTTCGCGATCCGCGTATGATTGGCAGATCAAAGACAGCAAGTTACATTTCCGTTACAACCTGAACAGTCTGAGGACCGAAGAGAAGGACGTGTGGCTGAACGCAGTGACCGTGGACGACGGCAAATGGCACACGGCGAAAGTGTCCAGGTACGGGTCGTCGGCCATTTTGGAACTGGACGGTGGCGAGGGTAAACATTATAACGAAACGTATCGGTTCGAGGGCCACCAGTGGCTAATGGTGGACAAACAAGAAGGGGTGTACGCGGGCGGCAAAGCGGAATACACCGGCGTCCGGACGTTCGAAGTTTACGGCGACTTCCAAAAAGGTAAAAACGACGGGTTGACCCGTCTCAGTTTCAATACGCCAAATGGTTTTTTCACCCGCAGGCTGCCTGGACGACATACGTTTGGAGGGACGGTACTTACCGCTGCCTCCGGCCACGAACGGGACGCAATGGGGCCAAGCGACAATGGCTAGGAACGTGGAGAGGAATTGCCCGTCGAACAAACCGTGCGCGAACGTCATTTGCCAGGAACCGTTCGAATGCGTCGACCTGTGGAACTACTACGATTGCACGTAAGCCCGTCACCCCCGATAGGCGCGCGGCCGCTTAGTTTAAACGAAACGCAATGGGACATACGTGAAATATCCGTCCCGAAACCGATCGTCGTTTTTCTCGTAATCCGTGTGCATAACGTAAAAAAAAAACCGCCCGCTTAAACTAATACGTTATTTGATCGAATTAATATAATTGGCCACGTGCATAACGTAGAGCGTAATTTAAACAGCGGGACATATTACGAAATGTCTACGGAAAAGGAACGAGTCGGTCGTCGTCTATTCGAATACGTTTAATAATGTTAGAACTATGGTAGACGATCCTCGAACGTAACGTTTCGATTTCGGCGAAATATCGGATTAGCCGAAAACTAAACTAAATCGACGATTTCTCACATATGTACGCGTACGTATTGACGGCGCTAAACGTTAGTCGAATGTAATCCGGCGAAGTTACGACGCTCTCTTCACTCCCGCCCCCTGGCCCGCTTTCGTCTGACCGAAAATTTCGCTATCTGTTTAGTTGCGGCGAAGGTCGTATCATGACGCCGGATCGTAAAGGATGTATAGACAAAAACGAGTGCTTGGACAGTCCGTGCCGGAACGGGGGCGTCTGCTTGAATCAAGATCCGAGAATCCGGTACCGTTGTATATGCCCGGACGGATTTTGGGGCGAAAACTGCGAGCTGGTACAAGAAGGTCAAAAACTCAAACTCGGAATGGGCGCGCTAGCGGCCATATTAGTGTGTCTCCTCATTATACTCAGTAAGGGTGCCACGCGTCGTCACTACATACGAGAGCCCCCCGTCGACGAGTTTCAAATCGAAATTAACGTGGACAGTTGAAAAACGAAAGATCGTTTTATAATAACGATCGTTATATAGAAATAATAGTTTTTCGTTCGTCGAAAACGCGAAAGAGCCCGCGAACCTCAACCGCATCGTTTACACATATATATATAATGTTTTGCAGTTTTGGTGTTAATGTTCGTGGTGTACAATCGCCGGCGGGAGGCGCACATCAAATACCCCGGGCCGGACGACGACGTCAGAGAGAACATTATCAACTACGACGACGAGGGCGGCGGTGAAGACGACATGACCGCGTTCGACATAACTCCCCTGCAGATACCCATCGGAGGATCCATAAACAACATGCACCCGCAGAAATACAAATGTACTTATCCGGTAATCGGTCCCGCGCGTACGACAATTGATTGATCGTGTTCTCCGTTGTAGATCCCATGCCGGTCGGCGTGGAGCCCAACGTCGGCATATTCATCGAGGACCACAAGAAACGCGCGGACGGCGACCCGAACGCCCCGCCGTTCGACGACTTGCGAAATTACGCTTACGAGGGCGGCGGCAGCACCGCCGGATCGCTATCGTCTTTGAACACAGGTAACCCACCTCGTCGCCCGTTTCTTTTACGGTCCCGTAATGTTCCCGACACCACCTGTCGGGCTACGGGTAATATTCGAAAGTCCGGGGACGGGCTCGACAAAGTTCTCCGGAAATCGATCGAATTTTACGTTATCGTTGCAACGGTTGATGCACGCGTTCGGGCGTCCGATCAATGTACGACTGATATGACGAAATGGCTGTAGGAAAAAAAACGCGTCAAAAAAAACGTACCGTTTCAAATCGTATCGTCGCCAATATTGTTCGTTCCCGGATAATTTCGTACGACGTTACGTACTGACTATAGATTTCTGGCCACTTTGCCTCGGCAAATGAAAAACCCGCGAAACGTGATCGATACACGCGAGCCACGTTACCCATCCCGTGTATACAAAGCCTGCCGGAACATTGGTCCCCCGGGCCGACCGTACGAATTCCGGCGTAAACGTTATAAACGGTTTTACAGGAACCGAAGAGGACCATCAAGACTACGAATACTTGGTATCTTGGGGTTCGCATTTCGACAAGTTGGCCGACATGTACAGCCGCGAAGGCGAACACGAACTGGACGAGGAACAGTAATAATTTTCAAAAAACACACACACGGGCGCGCGAAATAATTTTAGTCGATATTTAATATAAAATAATAATAACGCGCGTTTAAGTATATTTGACGCGGCGTACGCGTTGTACATGGGCTACAAATGAACTGAAAATCTAGTCACGATTATTTTATAAACTTACGATTTATTTCGACGATCTCAACAAAAATCCCACGTTGTTGCCATTTTTATGATGCTTATATCTAAGTTTTTTTTTTTTAAACGTGTTTATTTGTTTTTTACTTCGATCTTAGTCCGTTGAAATATTTTTTACTGATCCACGCCGTATAGGGTGTTGCGCCTAATATGCGTATATATATATACGTTATATTCTTTTCGAAGTGTACAATTTTTTTTGACAAAACGGCGTTTTGTTTTTCATACAAAACACGGATGTTCTCTTCTGCGTTTTACGTTTCGAAGCCGACGCTTTTCGTTCGATTTTCACCCCGAAACGTTTTTTTTTTCACCCGAAACGGACGTACGTCTATTATCGCGTACCCACGTCGAGAGTATATATCGCCGTATAATTTAACGTTATTTCGGTATATCGCGTACGCGCGGGGCAAACGCTACATTTTTTTTACTGTATGCTCAATTTCTGGTTAGATTACACAACGTTTAAGCTATATAACGTACGGACATATAGACGCGAACGTTTTATAAAATTATTAAACGCTGAATTATTTTTAACTCGAGCGACTGTAACGCGATAATATATATATATATATTAAAAATTTGACGAGTCGACAAATCGAACGTAATTTGTCGTATTCTTTTCGTTCGGTCGAAAAAAATATTGAAATTTTCGTACATATCTCTCGACATATATTTAAGTGTTTTTACTATACGTTATAAATCGACAAGAAAAACTTAATTACTAACGATAATTACTATATTATAATATTCGCGTTGTGTACGATTTATTCCAAAATCGTATTAGTTCACCGACGTTTTTATTTTTACCCAGCACGTTTACGGACATTCTGTACAATATAAATGAATTATTATATAATATCGTCGCCCTGTCCTTAGTTCCTCGACACTCCCCCCCCACCCACTATGTATTCGTTATTATATTATTAACGTATAATATATTTATATATAAATTACAAAACGTAGACGATAGACGAATCTTGTCCTAGTTAATTAACTCGATGTTCCAATTTTATATAAATATATATAATTAAGAAATAAAATATAAAAAATTAGTTATAATTCGATATAAGTTTACGATTTAGTTTCATTTATAAATGTTTAAGTATATTTATATATATATATATATATATATAAAACTAGACATAATTCGTATCGATAATTACGCCAATTTTTCCTTTTCTTTAAAATTATTATTATTTTGTACCGTTTTTTTTATTCGTTAAGGCATTTTCGAGACTCGTATAAGGCGACGTCATATGTGTATGCGTATACGCATTAGACGGGCCGTTATAAGTCCACGCACCGCGTAATATATTTACGGAAATTGGCGAAACGTTTTCTTCGATTACGTAACGATTACATTATCGTTTATCGGCGAATGAATTCGTGTTTTTCTTTTTTGTACGTAGTGGTTAATATTATGTCTCGCACGCGAATGATCAAAGTTATATATAATATTGTATCGATAAGCCTACAAAAATTATTAATTCTTAAGTACGACGTTTTCGTTGTAAGCGAATAATAACGATAACGATAATAATAATAATAATGGTAACGCGTTATCGTATCGCCGTCGCGTGTAATATAATATCGACGCGTATTCGTCGTACCGTTTCGACTTTCGCCGTGGCGTTTAGGCGAGAAATCAAAACGCGGGCACCACCATTTCGCGTACGTTCGTATCGAAATCTTTTGCGAAATAACGAACGCCGTCGTTTCGCCATACACATATCCCCCCCCCCTTTGTGTTCGCCTCCGAGCCGCAAGTTACGTTCGCGGATTCGTTGATTTTGGACGACAAACGTCGAAACGAGAATACCCTTAATCGGGTCAACACCGCGCTCCGTCCTGCACGACGGGTGCGCGCAACCACGTTTACCGAGCGCACTAACCCGACTATGGTAATATAACTAGACCGACGGTTTTTTCGTCGCGTAAACTTATCGGAGCGAACGACGGTCATTTTTTCGAGCGTATTGTCACGTATGGCGATCAGTAACGGTCGAGAAACGCGTCGGCTTCGCCGTGTCTGTAGAAAACGAGGAATCGGGTTTTTCGCCTTTGTTCGATTATAGCGCCGCAAATTCGTCACCATATACGGCAACACCCCCGGAATTTTCAGCCGAAAACGGATTTTCGCGCAGAGAATCGTTTATTAACGTGTACGATTTCGCGTAAATACGAGGGAACATTACGCGTGGAAAACCGTAGAGAAGTCACCCCGTCGTCCGCGATGTTGTCCAATCGGTCGTTTTCGGACGAAACCCCGCGATATATTGCCGACGAATCGGTTATAATTTATGTACCCCCCCCCCCCGTTGTAACCACTGCCCGACGTTATTTTTTCGTACAAAATCCGGACAAACTTTTCCCGTATTTCGTTCACGTTACGGACACCACGGTACGCCCGTTCTCGTCGTGACTTTCGCGACGCCACCGTTGTTGTAATTATTATTATCGTTGTCGTTGTATTTTGCGTAATCGTTCACGTAATTGACGATACGTTTGACTGTACGCGCCTCGTATCGTGTCTCTTACATTTCCCAACGGCCGTTTATTTTCCAAAACAGTTTTTTTATACCAACCGCGAACGCGCGTCTACCTCCTAATCACGTTTTTATACGCGAAAATTGATTCGATCAACTACGACTATTTTTTAATTATATATTATTTACGCGTTAAGTACGTAGTTTTGACATCTCGTCAGTGTTTTAACGTTAAGAAATTATTATTATACAAGCACTGTCCTACCTACTATATATATATATATATATATATATAGTGAGAGAAGTGTACCTAGCATTGATTTACATTTTATACGATTTTTCCTTAATTTTTTTTCGTATCTGGCCTATATTTATGAATATTGTTTACTTATCATCCCGAGAGTATTCGCCGTTTTCGTATTTTATTTACTTTATACTTTCGTAATATTTCTTACGCGCTCGTCGTCTTTTCTAAAACGATTTATTTCGACGATCGACTATCGTTTTTAGGTGACATTTGTCGTAGCTCTTTGATACGCAACACTCGAACCGTCGTTACCTTCGAACAGACCGCATTTACGTCGCCGTTTTTTCGTTTATTTCTCACAAAGTTTCGCGTTAAGTGTAACACGATATCGTTATACGGTCTCGTGTACGCGTTTTCTTCCACACAACGACAGGAGCGTTAAATATTATTACAAACCCGGAACAGAGAGACGACTTTATTCGTCGTATTTCTAATATCATTCTCTTCATTTCCATTTTATCGGGGATTTTTTCGTTACTATAATCTCTCCACACGCGTTTTATATTATTATAATTATTATTATATAACTACGATTATTTCTAGTCACGTCCTATCATACCTAACAATTTTTTAGTTGTTTTTTTTTTACGTACGACTACTAAAACATTTTAGGATATATATATTTATATTTAGAGTAATTTAAGTTAATTTATGTATTAAAAGTAGCGTTATATATATATATATATATATATATAAGCATTAGTAAACAACAAAATATATATGTATAAGGTTTTGTTCGATAGAACAAAGATTTCAAAGTGTTTGTGTATGTCAAACATTGTAAAAACATAATACTGATAATAATTTATTTAGGATAATATAACATTTATAAACATAACGATATACAGATATTCGTCGTTTTTCTTTTAATTTTGTCCGTTTATTTTTCCCGTTCTATTGTCGCCCAACCGTTAATCCGTATAACACGAATTATGAGATAATTTTATCTCGCCCGTGTGCGACAAAATAAAGATAGACGCGATCGATTGTCCGTCACGGGGATTAAGTTTTGCAAAAAGCGCGCCGTGTCGAAAAGCAAACGTAATTTATATATAAATAGACGCGATTCTCTAAACATTCTCTCGTTCTCTTCCGAATTTCGTACATCACGTACGTACACTACGCGTCGTTCGTTATTTACCGTAAATTGTTCTTAAAAGTGAATCGGCGGCCAGACGACGACGCCGTCGTACGTACGCGTCGTATTGGAGTTCGGCGACGAACACCATCGCGGACAGCGCGCAACCGAACAGCCACGCGACCGCGACCGCCTCGAATTGCGCGTAGCTGAGCGCGGACGGGCGACCGCGGCCGGTGGTGGTGCTGTGTGGCCGCGTTTCGAACACCTGTTCGAACGTGGCCGGGGACACGGCGTGCAGTTCGGTGACGCGGCTGAGCCAGTAGTCGACGAGCCCGCTCTCGACCACCCGCTGTATGACCAGGTTGGCCGACTTCCGGTACGGTGAATGTTTCACGAACCCGAACCCGATATAGAACTGGGCCAGGCACGACCGGCCCGTCCGCAGGTCGTTCAGTAACGTGGCCGGCACCTTGTCCAACTCGGTGAAATGTTTGCCGGACAGGCATTTGGTCAGCAGCGCGTAATTGCCCGCCCGCAACCGGCCGATACGGTCGTCCACGCTACGTTCCGGCACGAACCTCTGGCTGAACGCCCGGTGCACCTGGTCCTGAGGGAAAACAACAACGACGGGCGGTTTCGTGTGTTTTTCGGCGACAGCCGTCTCGGGGGTTTGTTTTTACGGTTCAGGTCGGAAAGTGCGATTAACACACGGACGGGGCGATTTTAAAATGGGCTCGCCGCCGCCTCGGAGGTGCGGCTAAAAAACGAAGTCCGTCGATAAACGCGTAGGTTTTTTGGTTTTTTCACCCGAGGATGAGTATTCGCGAACGTCGAAGAAAAAAATTACGTTTATTCGAATTCGAGAAGGGCCATTTGTTGTAAATTAAATCGTAAACGGTTTTTTCCGTTTCGAAACGAAAAAACACTAACGTTTACCTGCATGTTTAACATGGTGACGAACGACGGCGGGTACATGAGGCCCCAATGGTAATTGGCTTTCAGCATGTCGCCGATCTCCAAAATGATGTCCGAGTACGCGGGCGACGTAATGTACGAATAAAGATTGCTGGAGAACGACGTGGACACGACGAACACGAACACGCACCAGCAATTGATCAAATGTTTGACGGGTCCCAGTCGGTGAGCGCGCGGAATATTCGTCAATAGTATCATTCCGACGATCCAAAACACGGTCGATGACAACGAAGTGAACGCTAAAAACGACGTAATAGACGTTAGTAAATATAAATATACGCGCTTCGTCGGATGTTCGATAAGTGCGGATAAATGAGCGTTTCGAAAAGCGAAAAATGCTTTAAGAAAACCGTCGATGTACGAGTTCGCGGTGCCCGAAACGAACGATTTGAATGAAAACCACCGATTCCGTGGCGATTCGGCACGCGTTGCCGCGAGTTTTAACGAAACGTCCGCGTGAAATTCCGACAAAAACGGACGAATCGTCGCCGTCAAATTCTGATCGACCATTCGACAAACACACTAGTGGGCGCGCGGACTACTGACCGTCGATTCTCGCGTAGCCGATTCGCTTTTGGACGGCGGCCAACGCACGCGCCACGACCGCCGTCAGAACGACGGACAACAAAAGCAACAGCCACACGCTGCCCGGGAACGGTTTCACCAGCAAGTCCCATTTCTCCCGCAACGGTACCGGTTTGGGCACCAGGAATTTCAAGCACATCACCGTCCAAAATCTGGACATGTCCACCATTCTGAATTTCATGTGTTCGATCCAGAGCGAGCAAAACGCCACGTCCGCCCGGTTCGTGTACAGCCACTTGAGCGTGCCGCCCGTTACCGTCTTGTTGGGCCACAGCGTGCCCCAAATGTCCGCGTCCGACGTTGTGCGCACGGTCCACGTGACGTTCAGTCTGGCCGCGACCTCCCGAAATATATCGCACTCCACGCCGTGGGACAAGCCTGTAAACGCGCGGTACTCGTGACGAATTGTCGTGTCGGAAACCGCGCGGGTTTTCGTTTCGGGTCGTTTCACGGACGCGCGCGTGTTTTTGGTTTTCCGTATTCCGTCGGAGGCTCTAAATATTTCGCGAACGCCCCAACAATTCGTTAGATCCACCGGAATATTTTCGTACGAAAACTTTTAATTTTACGAACGACGGACGTACGTATTTTCAGTAAACCGCGAGAAACGTCCGTCGAACGATATTTGCGTACACTCACTCAATTCGCCCGTCTCGTTGTGTTCGACCACGCTGCTGAAAATCGAATGGTTGTACGTCAACAACTTGACGCGGGTTTCGTAAAAGTTTTTCACCGTCCGTTTTCCTTCCAAGTCCTGAAACACGCGATTCCGTGATCCGACAATAAAGACGCTCTCCCCACCCCTCCCCGAGATCATCCCGACGTGTTTCCCTAAACTCGAACGTGACCAGCGTAAAAAAAAAAATGAAAATCACGTAAAACGTACACGGTAGCGAGACGGCGGCCTGAGGGCACGCAGGTTTAATACCGTAGCGCGTACGGTTAAAAATTATCGGACAAACGTGTATCGACCTTTATATAACTCGTTAACGCGGCCACCCCGCCCATTGTCTCGGTTATTTGTATCGGTATATCAATAACAATTATTAACGACGTTGATCGTGTACACTCACGTGTTCGAACCACTGGTCCGGTGTTTTGGAAATTGGAACGAATTTACCGTGGTATATGCTCATTTGGTAAACCGTTTCTTTTCCCGGGTGCGCGCTTATCAGTACGACGTCTTTGTAATTGAAATACGCGGGCGTATACTAGAAACAAAAAACGACGTTAATTATATACGTGGGGTAGAGGCCGATGGGTGAAAACCGACGGACGATTATTATTCGCGAACAATTGCGCCGAGAAACGATATAGTTGGTCGGCACGTTGAAAATTACGGGTAAGAATTTATTTACGATATTTCGTACGTATATCTATAAATATATCCGTACTTCGATTGTGACTCGTGTTTCGTCATGTCGAATAATTAATATTAATCACGGCAATAGAATATGGATGGATAAAAGGTTTTCTAAATTATAACAAACAAAATATTAAAATTAGTAAACCGAATATTATTGATTTGTTCACACTCTGGCGCTTCGTGTATGTGTGTGCGTGTTAGGTTTTTCCAGATTATATAATATTATCGTACGTCTCGTGGTGAGAGTAGCCGGCACACGAGGCGAACACCATTTTCGATTCGTCGTAGAATACGTCGGGTACTGTTGGTCTAAAAGGAAAAAACCGACCATCCCGGGATGGGGGTGCTATGACTTCAAAACACGAAACGTTGACGAGTATCGGAATCGCAGGGTCGCTCGAAGGTGATTTTGTCCATCAGCTCTGGCGGTCCAAATTGTCCGCGCAGTCAGGACGCGCGTTTGTTTCTCGCGAAACGATCGCCAGTGGCGCACCGTGACAGACGCGCGTGATTAAAATACCGCTTAGGCCGTTCGCGCGAAAAACCGACGAAATGTCTACTCTCTTTTTTGGCCAATACACTCGAATATTCCAATAGGTAGGAACACCCCGTGATGGGGCGAACCTACGGAACTTACTCTGATGAACGGCTTGATGTAATTCCTGTCCTGTACGACGATCACCAACATCCTTTCAGCGTTGGCAGCGACGTCCCTGAAATTGTCCATGTACTCCATGACGAACGGTAACCGACGTCCGACGACCACATAGGCCAAACAATACGCCGTGCCGCTCATTCCCGACTCGTTCAATACAATCGTCCGGGCGGTCGCGTACCGATGGCTACGGTTGTTGGACACTGCGGGCGCAAACAATAACCATTGTTATTTACATAAAACGTGAGAGGGCGTGTTTCGAAAAAGATATAGAAGCCGTGAAAATGACAAAGAGGAAATGGAGAGGACGGGATACTAAAAAAAAAAAAAGATGGCGGAGGCGGATCGAGTGAAGTGCAATGTAAGGACAATGGTGGTAGACTTGATACAATCGGAAGAGAAGACGAAAAAAAAAATATAATAAAATCGGCAGTCCAAGAATTTCGAAAAATGGCGCCGTATTGGTGGTAATGGAGAAACCAACGAACACGGCGTGTATTCAAAGGAATCCGTAACGGTACAACAGGACGAATAGGAGCGCGATAATCGAATATCAAAGAGAGCTGAGGCCGCTTGTCGAAATTGGCGCGTAAATCGGCCGTACGAAGGGAACGACACGATCGGTTCGTTGTGAAACACCGGAGAGACGACGGCGAGATTCAGTTCGTACGGAAACGTACGTGGTTTTCGCGAACGATTTGTACATCGAAACGTTTCGTCTCGCGCGTTACAGTGCCGACAACCAAACAGCGTAATCGTCGTTGCGGTTTTGGGTCGGAAAGGAGCGATTTTTACCGGGTAAAATGGCGCGTAAACCGTATAAATACGAGGACGACGATCACTCCGGACGGTAACGATATTTAATTTAACTCGATCGCGTTATATACTCGCCCGTTCGATGATCGTGCAACATGGCCACGACCGTGTCCGCCTCGGCGGACGGCTCGGACGCCACCGACAAACACCGCTGGGACGGTCCGAACGTTTTGGTCACGTACGCCTGTAACGCGGCAGCGGTCAATTCGTGCGGCCGGGCGACTGGCGGCGGCGTCAATCCGCCGCGACGAGCCGACACTGAGAAACCGAAGAACGCCGCGGCGGCGTACGTACACGCCACCGCGGACCACGGTCGCATTTCCGCGTGATTCGCCGCCGCCGATGATCTTTGGCGGACGTTGGCCAAGTCCCGCGGACACTCGCCGACAAGTAATAGCCCGAAATCAAATCCGAATTTTCTCGTCACGGCGGCCTAACCGTCGCCACGCGTTGCTCTAATAGTACGCCCGAACTCTTGTCACACCCGATTACTTACAACGAAGAAAATCGCGAATTATCCGGACTTTTTCGAGATTCCAAAAGTTATATGTAGTATTATATAAAGTATACCGCGCCCCCGAGTAAGTACTACCGAAGTACCGCCGACTGCTTCGACGGGCATAATAACACTGCCCGGCCGCGATATTTCGTTATTTCCCGGACGGTTTTTACACGTCCGAACGAACCAACCACCCCACACGGGCCGTCAAAAGTCTCGAGTGCGTCGCATTAATATTTCACAAAAATGACATTCGTAAAATCGTTTTCGTTTCCGAATTATTTACCGGCGCGTTATTGCCGCCGGCGTTTTCCGCGTACGGCGGTTATTAGATTATGCGGAGTATTTTTCGAGTGTACCACCCCTACCACGCGTCGTAAACGCTTTCGATTTACAAATGGTCAACAAACGGTACCGCCGGTAATCAAAAACGTTTTCGCAGGATATTTGGTTGGCCAAAACGAACGGTACGCGGTGGTGGAAAGCGGACGGGAATTTTCGAGAGTCGTCGTGACGGGAACGCGAAATAAAGATACGAAAAAGTATTTATTTATAATTATGTAAACGTATTTATCGCGCGTCGTGTTTATCGGAGTCGATCGGTCGAGGGTAAATTATTAAGTATTCTTAAACGTTTATTTTTGTCGTGCGACCGAAGTACACGCCGGAGTATTTCGCCATAACGTTAAATAAAAGTCTAGCGATGTTTCGGGCGGTGGGGGGATGGGAGTAGCGACTGGTGTTTGTCCCCGCGTTGTTTTCGCCGTCTTCTTCGATAATCGCGCCCGTAATACGAAAGCTCAATCGGCCGCCGAAACGATAGAACGAATAAAACGCAATCGATTCTCGCTTTTATTGTAACGATTTCGATACAATTAACAATATCGCCGTAGTCGTTATTAAACGCGTAATGTTTTCGTTTCACTTATTCGAAATTCGTTTTCAACCGTTTCGACAAAACTCGAACGTTGTCGTTCGGTTACTATTCTCAAACGAGTCACTTTGTCGTCGTGATACGGGCGACGTCGATTTTGTGAAAATTATTTGTCGACAATATCCGTTTTCGTACTTACGCGCTGTCGTTACTATATCGGTCGAACCGTTTGACCTTTCGCGTGTATAACGTGCCCAGATTTCCGTCAACTCGTTAGTTATCCGAAAAGTTTTTAGGTATTAAAAAAAGAATTTTTTTTTTAATTTGAAATTACGGAGACTAGAGATAATTTAGCAAAAGTCGACGAAATACGGTATTTAAATAATACGTTTCGTCGTTAAAGCCGACGACGGTGTACGCTGAACGCCGATTTTTATTTTACTTCGCACCGGAAAAGTTAACTAGTTAAATGACCGATCGTTTGTAACGTATCTTAACTGCGTAGTTTAACAGGTTGACGGCGTAACGAATCAACTGATACATTAATCCAAACCGTTGTAGTCGACGTGGATTAAAAACTAAACTAATAAAAAAAACTAGTCGTATTCAAAATCGAAATTTATTGAGTACATTTGTACGATAATGTATTCTAATAATATATGTATATATATATAGTATGGTCAATGAAAAAAAAAACCGTAAAAATCTCGCGAAAACTAATATGCTATGCTCTACGTTATCTAAAATGTTACGAAATATAATAATATAAAAATAGTAAACGTTAATGAACAAAAAAAATCGAACGACTCGTTGAATACCTCGAAAGAACAATAAAACAATATCGTTTATAAACCTTAATTCTATGAAAAATAAAAAATATAATACGTGTAATCAGATCGAACGTGTATAGTATAAACATATACGGGTCGGCGTTTGTTTTTAGAACGTGAAGATAATAAAAAAAATTAGATCGTTACGCGAACGTCGTGGCGATTTTTTTTTAGTTCGTTTATACTAAACGTGCATATGACACATTATACCGAGTGCACGGAGAACATCTCGGGGTCCAAGTCGGCGCTGAGATCGTACGTGAACACGCTGGCCCCGATGAACCCGCCGTAGCCCTTCGTCCCTTTGTAGTAGATGCCGATGCCGGACAGCGGCACCGCCGGATACGGCGCCACCGATTGTTTGTCGATGAACGGCAACGTGGTCTGCGCGACGTCCTGATGAATGGACGAATGCGTGAACTTCAGGTACTTGTTCGACGACATGTCCGGTTCCGACGGCAGGGCCGACTTCGTTGGCAAGTCCAAGTTTTCGATGTTGATTTCGATTCTGCGCGACGGAATTTTTTGTTTAACGATAAGCCAAGTAGGTACGAAGAATGACGGCGGGGGGGGGGGGGTGATTTGCGTGTCGCGTGTAAAACGACAAACAGTTTTGGACGAGTGACGTCGGGGGAGCTATGACGTATGTGATATTGGGTCGGGGTCGTCGGTATGTTAGATCGAACGATAAATATCACGCGCGTTGTCTCAACTCCGTCGACAAGTCTCGGAATTTCTCCTTCAAAACGTCTCGAAAGAGGTGTACATTGCGTGGTCTCCGGTCATACCTAACCGTTGTCTAGTTTTTCTAGTGGTTTTTCGCTAATTTCGCCCATAAAATAGGTAGCAATTACTTTATCACGTCCGTAGGATCGCTCGCTGCTCTTGTTTCCATTTAGCGCTCATAATCGAGATTAAATATACGAGCCAAACGGTTTAGAATTCCGGGTCGTGTAAGCAATCGCGGTTCTTCGACGTTTCGGTAGAATTAATTGTAAATAATTAATCGCCGTAACCATCGGTAAAACAGGAACACTCAAACAAAGCACCCCGACGAAACGTCGTCTTCTTTTGTTCGCGAATTTTACGCGCGTGATTTACAACGTACTCCCTAACCATCCCGGGAAAGGTGCTGCAGTGAATTCAATTTTCAACCGACCTTAAACGCCCAAAACCGTTTGTCTAAAAAGGAACTCTTCTTATCTCGGCGTATTTTTCAAAAAAAAAAAAATTGATAACAAATTTTATCACACGCCCTTACTCCCCCCTCACCCCCGTGTGCGATCGAAGTGAGAGCGCAAACTCGATGATTTATATATATATACCTTTGAACGTTTGACAATTCGGTGTTGTCATTGCCGATCCAATAACTCTTGAGCGTTGGCTCAACGAGCCGACCGGTCGAATAATCGAACGGAGTGACGCGAGCTTCGAGGTTCAAATGCGATCCGAGTACTCTGAACTTTACGCCTGTAATCGAGGGGACGCGTTAATGACGGTGTGGGGAGAGAACATAATTATCGCCGAACGAAATAAAAACGCCGTCGCCCCACCTGTAATGACAGTGTTGATCGGGGCGTGCACGTTGTCGATGTCCAACGTCCGTTTGGTGTACGTCAGGGTGTGATAGTCCACGCCTTCCGTCAACGTGAGATTTTTGTACGAAAATTCGGTACCGGGCAATTGGACCCATTTTCTGGACGACTCGTTCAGCTGGCCCCTGGGCTCGAGCTCGGCTTCTTCCACTTGCAAATGGAACATTTGCTTCACTTTGACGAACCGCAGACCGGTGACGATCCTGCGTAAAGCGAAAGCGCCGTTTTACTGACAATTCCATCATCAGCCTAACCAAACACTCCGCCGTACCTGTTCTTGTCGATATCCGACAGCGCCGGCCGCAGACTAAAGTGGCGGTCCGAAGACGCGTCGTTTGAATCGCAAATGCAAAAACAGTACGAACAATGCCATACCAGGTACATCCACCAGCTGTCCACGTTGCTCATCGCGCCATTGCAACCGACCGACGCGTCACCCAGTACCACGCCGTTCTCGTACGCCACGTAATCGTACCGTCTGCGGCTCCCGAATTTCTGAACGAAAACGAAAAAAACCAATTACGCGAACGTTTCGTCGTTACGCAAATACTATTGACTACTAATTATTACTGTCTACTTACGGACTGACAGAGTCGCATGTCCGAATCGATAAACTGACAATTCAATATACGCCCGTTGCACACGCTCTGCTTGGCGCAAAACTGGTCCCGGAAACACGACTTGTGTTCCGCCACTTCGTAAAACTGGCAGTCTTTCGTACAACTTTGCTCGTAGTTCATGTCCGCCTCGTTTTCTATGTAACCCTACGTTCGCGATGAACGGGCAAACCGAACAAAAACGACAAATTACGTTCCGCCCGACGACGGTCGCACACCGCTCGTTTACGACGGCCGTGTAAACGTGTCGAACGCGCGGTACAACGACAAATAATACTAATAATAACGAAAAGTATAGTAACGAACGAATATAGGACGTATAATTTGGCACGAAGGAAACTAATTACGGAAGCGTGGAAGGAAAGAAGAGGAAGACCGAGATTAGAATACATCGGACAATTAATAAAGGGACCGAGAACGTGATTAATACGTATAAACGAAAAATAGAGAAAAGTGTGGAGATTAGTTGCGAACGAATCTTCGGATTGAAATCGTAGAGGGAGAATAATAATCGTCGTTATTTGTGTTCGTATACTTGTAAGAGTTGAGTGACTTCCAAGTAAGTGACGTCCTTTATATGAATCTCGGGATCGCATTTCCAATATATGTTATTCGCGGAGGACATCACGGTTTTTAACGTTTGCAGTTGTTCACCGATTTTACGTTGGAAATTCTCCTGTTGTTTCGACCGCTCGTACGTGAAATTCCCTAAATAATATTTTTTTTATTTTCGTACAATTTTCGTCTACGGTAGACAAATAGCGGGAACACATGAACAAAGGCGCGTTTAGTTTTCTTTTTTTTACGAATGTAGGCCATTTACCAGCCCTTTTACGACGTTTTCAGGCCAAATTTCCCGATTTTTTATCATGGCCACTCCAAAATACGAAATATTATTAAATCGTACAATTAAAATTATAACGGGAAATACTTAATTAAAAAATGACGTCATCCACGAAATACGTTTGTTCGTATAATAACACGATTTTAATAGCAGACGTTTACGGCCTGTTAAGATAACAGGCTCCCGCCGACGTTATCTATCCGGTAATCTTTTCCGATATATTATTACGGACCATTGGTATTAAATTATAATTACAGATTCCGGGAGAAATTGCCAAATTTTACGGAAAATTAGCTAATTATCGCGAAATTTTTTTCATTTTTTACGCACGAACGAAAGTTTTACCGGAAAAAAAACACCGCGAAATTTGCCTACACTATCGTCATAATAGGAAACACGCATCTGCGCACACTAAACGCCGACTAACGTGTAAATATATAATCCAATTATATTCCACGCGCGATTAAACGATGTTTACCTTTGCCGTACGTTTGCAACAACAACCACGAGAATTGCATGACGGAATATCCTTTTAATTGTGTCAGATGTAACGTCGCGTACAAATTGTAGATCAACTGTTGTAGCGATTGTTTTTGTTCGCAGAGCATATCGGAATCTTCCTGAAAACACACCGTCGAATAAAAGTAACAACCGCGTACAGTAATCGTGTGTTCGGCGTGATTGCCGTAATAACGATTTTACGTTTATAAAAATGCGCGCGAATTGAACGGATAAATCCGAAACAACAAGAAATCGTTTACGCGCGACGTTATTTCGTATTTGTAGCGGCCTTGTTGTAATGTCGACAAACATTAAAACAACACGTGACCGTCGAAGGAACGATAATATTCTATTATTTCGATATTCGACGTTCCAATATTTATTGTTTATTATTCCGATACGAACTCCGTCCACGCAAACTATTTTAATTACGTCTTTCCGGGATAAAAAAATTGTTTTTGTCGGTATAGATTATATTTAAAAACTACGTCGACCAATATCTCGGAATTTCTATTACGCGAGTATTCGCCATCGTAATATCGTAATTCGACGAGTGGGATTTTTTTCGAACTCGGGCGATAATAGGAGAAAAATTAGTCACGCCGTTATCGTTTTCGAAAACTGGCGTCGAGTTTCGCGATTATTATACATATAAGTAAAAGCTCGAGTTTCGTTTTCGCTCCGCCACAAAGCGATTATTATTCCGCGTAGTTGTCGAACGTTTATGTAATAACGAATTCCAAAAACAGTCGCGCGCGTTAAACAGTTATCGTCGTGTGAAAGACGTTACACTATACGTTCGATACAAATTCATTACGCTACAAATTTACGTTACATATTCATAAACAAAACGAACGAAAAAAACAACGAAAAACCGCGACGCATTCTCCGTCGCGTTTGGTTCAAAAAAAAAAAATAATAACGGGAATACGACTATTTAAAATCGTCCGATAAACCAGTGGTGACTAAGCGACGGTTTCGTCATACGTACACCGTAATTTGTTTTTTCGTGAGCACATTTGTCGGGCGCGTACACGCTTCATACATGACTACGACGGCCGGAATTACGCGTATAATATACCCATACACGAGACATGTGTGTATACGCGGTGCGCGTTGCTGACGCATTCGTACGGGACCGGAATGAATAATAACGCGTCATTGTTAAGAGAAAACGGTGGGCAGCAACGCGCCCCGTACTATCCTACGCGCTCAATAATGTTCGTACATACACGCGCGATCGAATTGTCGCGCGCCTAACAGACTATATATATATCTATACGTCCTTTCGATTATAAGTCGACATATTTCGAACGACAGGCGCTTTTGACGCGCGTTATGGCGTACGCCGAGGAACTACGTATTTTCGTTTCGCCGACACAAAGCGCGCGGTCGTTTACCGAAATCGTGACGTTCTGACGACGACGACCGCGCGAACGGTGTATTTCGTATCGGCGAACTTTTCGAACGGCCCTGTCCCGTAAATACGGTCGAATATTGTCGTTTAATCGAACGACGGATTCGCGATCAAATTCGAACGCGTTTAATCGAAAAGAAATCGGAACGGCCGAACCGGACGCGAACGAATCCCCGTGTTTTTCTCGTTCATATTGAAATATGCGCTAAACAAAAACTGGTCGATTATTCGAGTCGTCGTAAATGACCACAAAATTACGTCGCCACGTTGTAAACTCGTTTTCATCGTTACGAACTTTCCAAACGTATATATATATATATATATATATATA
>JAIPRN010000047.1:129295-160243 GCA_025469175.1 Geopemphigus sp. TES_GeoC_2020
ATAAAAATACTCGCGGGAAAAATAAACATAAACGACGGTGGCTCCCTGGGTGGTAGGAGGACAAAGGCGTCCGTTAAATTCATTACCGTATTATCATCGTTCTATGGAAAATTAACGAAGGAACTACCGACAAACGTAAACGCGGTCGTATTTGTAACGTTTTTGAAATGATAAACACGTAAAGTAAAAAATAACTTTTTCCGAGCACCGATCGTTAGAGACCGTATAAATAATACACGTCGAACGTCAAGGACCAAACAAACGAGTCATCGGTGAACGTTCGTTCGGAAGTCGCGGACTAATATATCGTGAACGAAATAATGTAACGGATTGACACGGGGCGAGTACGATTAAATCGACCGAAATTTCGTTCGAAATCCCGGCCACAACCGTCGTTTCAATAACATGTCGTCCTACTTGAACAATGACGACGACGACGACAACAACAACAACAATAATAATAAGCAAACGCGTAGAACCGCGTTCCGTGTTTAATACTTACCATGGTGCGTTTTAAAATGTTAAATATGCCACCGTGCGTGTGAAAACGGAAACCGTCCTGTTCCGGAACGATAAACGAATGAATTTTGGCCATTTGTTTGTACGGAGCGTCGGACGAATAGGCGAGCATTGCGTCGGCAAATTTCTCTAGTGTATAAGACGTATAAGTTGGATTTAGATTTTTATCGTTTCCTTCATATACCTTATACTCTATAAATAAACATAATTTTAATACGTAAACACAAATATATCTTTTAATATATACACATATACGCGTCATAACTATTGTCGTTATTCATTTGGGGCTCTCGGCATAAATAATACCGCGGTTTTCGTCGGATCGTTTGAGAACTCAAGGGAAATTACGTTATTGTCGGCGATTTATACAATTCGTCCGGTTTCGTACGCACGTATAATATATGTATATATATTTCTTTTGAAATTCGTCGGTCGATATGGGGCGAGAAAAAAATCGGAAAAACGTGACCTTTAAAATGTCGAAACGTACGGGGGGGGGCATAGCGATCCAATAAATGGGAAAGGATAGTCGACAAGGATATACAAATACATACATACAAACAAACACACACGCACGCACCTTCCATAGTTTTTAAATCGTTTTCGATGGATCGAACGGACTCCAAGAGTTCGTTTATTTGAATGCCGTTCAGCACGGCGTTGGGCAACGATTGCAATTTCTTGAGGCTGCCCAGCGTGACGCTCCTGATCTCGTCGTTTTGCCGCTGCGTCGCGCTCACGATGTGTGTGATACGCCCGAAATTGTTCAGGATCAACCGTTCCCGTTTCTTGGTGAACCACACCTGCGGCGTATTCTCTTTGCCGACGTGCTCGTCCACCTTGTCCACGATCTCCCACGACTTGGCCACGTAGCCGAACACCTTTACGGTCAAATCGAACACGTCGTTGACGTCTTCCATGTCGACCGCCGCTCGGGCGGCCGACAGTGCCAAGAGCGCCAACAGCAACGGGCGCCCGAATTGCATGACGGACGAACGCGTCACTAATCTCGTGTACTAACCGTACGACCTTTTTTCGTTCGAGGGGGAGGTGTTGACGAATGTTTCGCACACGCGTATTACCGTTGGCCAAACCGACGGCGGAAACCGACTGCGAACGGACCGGCCGTCGTTACCGCCATGGCACGCGTTAAAATCGACGACGAACGGAAAAAAACACGCGTCTCGTTCGATCGTCCACTATGTTGTACGGTAAATAAAAAACCGATCGTCTCGTACGGTCTCTTTGTTGTTACAAGCACACGGCACGGGGGAACGCGAACGACAAGTCTACGCCGAACACACGAACAAACTACGTACGGGAATGCGGCTATTGTCCGCACTGATTACACCAACCGCGCCGACGACGAACGTCGCAATACGACGACGCGGAGAATAACCGACGGACGCGAAATCGATCGATTGTCAAACAGGAATCGTTTCGATTGTGTCCAAGGGGAACGCGTTACGGTCTAGCTACGTTATCGATAATCGTAATCGATCGAACTCGCGTCGCGGCCGACACGCCTCCCCCACTACGGTTGCTCCGGGTTTCATCGGCGCGCGGCAATTATTAAAATATTATTCGTTCCACGGCGTAATCGAAACGTTTCGATAAATCGCCCGTTGGAACGGTCGATCGCGCCGTTTTTTCGCCCCGCTCGTCCGGGACGGAGGAAGGGATCGTTCGAGGACGGAACGATTTTCCGAAGTTTCGTTATTTGGAATTTTCCCGGACCGACGACCAGGCGCGCCGCCGTACCGTCGACATATTTAAACACGTCCCGTACTTTTAGAAAACGTACGTCCGAAACGGGGCGGACATAGTTTGTTACGAAACCGCCCGGAAAAATCGATCGAATAAAGCGTCACGGAACGCGATTGGCGACGGTCCCGGGGAATTGTTTAGTTTGTTACGACGAATAACCGGAAACCGGACGAAACAACGTGCGGCTAAACGCGAGGTCAGCTTAAACGTGTGTAACGCGATAGATTGACATTCGATCCCCCGGTCGGTTATCGTAAACAAAAACGGGTTGTTTTTTGTTTCGTCGACGTTTTATACACGTCAACCGATAAAAACTCGTGAGAAAACGTTCGAAACATTACGCGTCGTCAAAACGGTACATACGCCATTACATCCCGTATAGTTTATTCAGCGACAACGAACGGACACGACGGGGATATTATTTGTACAATTGCGTAATCACGAGATTGTGTGCGTACGGTGGAAGAAAATTACGAGAGAAAAAATGACGAAGAAAACTCGTGTTATACGCGCGCACATCTCACTATTAGGCGTATGTTGCGGATAACGCGCGTACAGTACCCAGTGTTTATTATTACGTACGTATATAAAGGCACGATGTACACATAAATGACGATCGTCGTAACAATTTGCTTTTACGCGCTTATCGTGTGTGTGTGTGTGTGTATATTTATGAACGTATTGTACGAGAATTAAACGGTAAATTATTTTCAAACGACGCGTCGTGTATTGTTTTATCTATATACGCGGGCACGGATGGGGAGGTGTGGGGGAGGCTTGCACTTTGGACGCGTACGTTTAAACGAAATTAAAAAAGCGACGATTAAAACAATTCCACATCGACGGCGCAGCTCGAAATCTGTACGTCGGCGAAAGATCGTACTAATTAACGACTTATCAAAAATGTTAGTCCCTCTCTTGGTCTACATTCACGCCTGTATATATGCACGTGTGTGTGTGTCCCACGAATTTCTCGCAGAATATTTACACAAAGAGACAAAATGGTTGGTGAAATTCGGGACTAATTTTCGATAAAAAATATTCGCAAACGCGTCTTCTTAGTGTTTTTTCGTTATATTCGTATCGTCCGTCCGACCGGACAAATAATACGCGGAAGTTTTGCGACCACCGTATTCGTGACGTCTAATTCGAAAAAATTACCACTTTTTGACCGATAGTCACGACTTATAATCCTTCTAGGCGCGTATCGGAAAATGCTTTTAATTCGTCCATTTTTAACGGATTTCTCTAGAAAGTAGCGCGCGTAACGGACGTTCCTTTCTTCTGGAAATCCGGAAATTTTTCCGAAGAATACTCCGCCTTCGTACTCGCGCAACATTGTGTGACGAACGATTATTGCGTACGTACTTATCGTACGTTTTACTTCGTATTTGATACGAAGTAAAACACAAGTGACAACTAGTCCGAAAATCACTGTAGCGAATTTGCGGGGAAATGGTTTATATTACGTATATATACGTTTGAGATTCAACATGTTCGTAGCGAAAAATGTGTATTCGAAAATGTGGAAAATTACGTACACGATATAATTATTATACGCACCGTCGTAATACTTACTAATATTTTACTAATTTTAACGTAATTTTAAAAATTTTCCAATTATTATTTTAATTATTATTATTTCGTATGACAGAGTAGTGCAACAAATTTAGACGTGTAAATATTATTTTAATAATAAAGTTAAACACGCGTAATAACATTCGTCCCGGGCGAAGCCTGTAATATTATTATAGATATAATAGGGTCGTTATTATTGTAAAAACAAGACGATTTTATATTAATTTGTTCTCGAAACGTAAATACGATATTGTTTATTGTAAAATGCGATAACAAAATAGGTTGAGTTTAATGTAATAGGATTCCGAGTGTTCATCGTAATTACATAATAAGAATTGAGAATAACATGATGCATAGAGTATGGACGAGTTTTATTTTTTTTTTTAGAGAAATTTATATGGGTCAACGAATATATTGTTATAACAACTGACTTGAAAAAATGTACGTCCTATTTTATTTCATTGCCATAATAATCATAGTAAACATACAAAATGCTCGAGTGTATCATACACTTCTTTTTATGTACGGTTGACAAATATTAATATGTTTTTAGAATTCTTCTTCTTTGAACTCTAAAAAAAACCACATTACCGAGAAAAAAACAAAATACGCTTAAAAATTGGTGTGTACAAATTGAATCGTAGTACACAATAATAACTACGATAAGATAAGTCATTGGAATACTACGAAGCACCGTTTGGGTTTTATTTGTAGGAACAATTATATCATATTTACAAAACAAACGACGATAAATATTTAAATAGTTTATTAAAGAACGTTAAACATACTTTGTTGAATTGTTTGTGTTTAAAAATTAATGACAATTAAAATTCAAAAGGTGAATTTTCAAATATCATTAATATTATAATAATAAAGGCGCGCACGTATTATAATATTATACAGTTTTTTAGAATTAATTTTCGTTTGAACAGTGTTAATATTAAATTAAGGTATACTTTACCAAAATAAAGCGTAATATTTTACATGGCAGGCTCGCGGTTTGTTAAAGTAACACTTTTACATCATTACGGCGTAAAAATTGAATTGGTCAACTAGTGAACCGAGAAATAGCGTACATAGTTACTATTAGGACATAAGGAAGAAAGTATAATGATTTACAATATCTAATTATAATATCAATGTGGAGAAGTTGAAACGTGCATCCCCAAAATGAAAACTGAAACATCTTCATAATGTATAAAAAGAATGACCACAGAATGCGTTTCTACATATAACATAAATTAAAAAAAAAAGATAATTTAAACATTTTTAGCAATTACCAAAGATAGGTAACTATTAACAATTTTTTAAAACAATAGTCGGTTTAAACAAAATTATTATAATTATCGAATTATACTTACGCCCGCAGAATCAGCGTAATTACGATAATGTTTATCGTAAATATCTTCCACTGCTAAGTAAAATGGTACAGAACACAAACTTATATAATATCCTAAATAAACTCCATGCCATACGGCTGACATTCCAAATGCGGCTAATGTTCTATAAATACATAACAGAGGAAAACAGTTTAAATTTATATTATGCACTCGTTTCAAATTATTAATATACCTGAATTGTTTCACTGGAAATCGTTTATAGACGTATTCTGATAACCAAAATTGAACAGTCATATTCCAATTCCTCGTAGCACCACGAACTGTCGAAATAGTTTCTACTTTTATAACGTCAATACTTAAAATACAATCAAAATTGTAAACCTCTTCATTTTTAGAATATCTACGCACGGAAATAAAATTGTAAATATTAGAAATTGGCACACAGTAAAACTCTTATAACAACTTTGTTACAAAGTATTACAAATCGTAAATGACATTGTACAAATTATACATACTCTTTTTCTAACAATTCAAAATTTTTAGTAGGACCACAGCCTGATTGAGGATCACATTGAACAGGATAAGCTCCAATTCCTGACGTAATACAAATAATCTCAGAAAATATAAAACCCATATATATCCTCGAACGAAATATAAAGAACGATGTATACATGTACCATAATTTATAAATTAATGACGAAGATGTATAAAATGAATCATTATTGAATTCCTAAAATTTAAAAAAACAGTTACTTGGCATTTAACTTGAATTGAAACTTTGTAACGCTATAAATGAATAGCTACAAACTAAGTTTTATTTATGTCAACAACAAAAAAATATTAATTTACTGACACTCAATGGGAACATCCACGTGGTTACCAGATAACAAACAATTAAAGGTGGAACTAAACGTATTTTTTTAATCAATAAATTTGTGTAAGTAGCTTTTTTCCAATAATCATGATTGAATAAATCCCAATAGGTCCGATATTTAAAATATGGTCCTAATAACATCAAATGATTTTAATCGAGCATAATGGTTTGAATTTTGTTTTTTATTTCTATTAATTATTTATGAAATATTTACCCGTTAAAATTCCTATATAACAAAACGCATAGTGGAAGACTTCTACAACGGTAGGTTGAAAAATCATTTTGAAATTATTTTTAGCGTCAAGTTTAGCGTTTTCATTTTGCTTTAATTTGATAAGATGACTGTCATGTACTTCAAATGAAAGACCAACAAGCTACAAAAACAACAAAGTAAAACATTAACATTAATTACGTACATATATATTAAGACATAAATGACCAACTATGAAAAAAATTGTTATTCTTTTTAATAAAATTGTGTTCATAAATACTTTCAAAGTTAACATCATTTGTATTAAATTAGTATGAGCTGGCGGATACGGTATCCCAAAATATGTTGTCAAACGGAAGAACATCAAATACCCGAAGGTAAATAAAAAACTATATATATGACAGCGTCTGCAAAATAGATTTTATTAGATTTTACAAGACAGAATTTCCTGTTAGTTACAAAGAAGGGTGTATGTACTATTATGGTAAACATGCTCACGAGCAAAGTAATACCTTTTGTCTACTTGTATCAAGACAGCATTGATTAAGGTACAAACAATTGGGTGCAATACATGAATGCCAGACACTGCGACTACGATAATTGCTCCAAAAATGGTAGACATCCATTGTTTAACGCTTTTGTGTTTAACTTTTCTGAATAGGAAGCTGAAGAGAAATGACAGGAACAAAAATGCGGCGTACACAGCATCATCAGACAACATTTTTCAATCATATATCACATTAGCGACATCACAGTGACACATAATATCGTCTTGTCCAACCTAGGTGAAAAATAAAGACACTTGAAATGAGTAAATTGCGAAGGTTGTGTATAGCACATATATATATGTGTGTGCGAATATGTACATACGTACGTGCAAAACGTGCCACATAAACTTCGAAAAACAAATCAAACGCTTTACACCAACTAAACGAAAAAGAGTTGAATCGTTATTAGAATTGTGCTTAAACATCTAGCCTATATAATTGTAATATTATCTTTACGTAAGTGTACGCAACGACGGTCGATTACATCATTAATCTCGCGCTGATAACCTTTAACTCTCAAGTAAGCGCCGGTCGTACTCGGGTTAATTTCATAACGTGAAAAACGGAACGTCACGACGCCAATTATTGTAGACACCGGATGTGTTTCTTACCCAAATCAATTTGAAACACGTCGTCCACATTCATTATGGGTAAAATTCGCGAATAAATAATAATAAGGTATTTGAGGCGTGTTGGGACGGGTATGGTAAGGAAATAAACGAATCTTAAACAGAACCGATTGAAGGTAATTGAAAGTGCACTTGTGATTTTTTAATTTTTACGGACGATATCAAAGAAAAAGATAAAATACGTGTTATCAATGTAAACTGTTAACAGCGCGCGTTTTATCGCGAAACCTACGATCTATAGTCAGCTGGAGATAACAATTATAAACGAACGATTTATTGTTGGGCGCCAAGCCGGATTTCGAAATGGCCGGTCGTTCGTTTTTTCGCGCTAGAATTGTTCGTAAAAATATACGCACGACGCGATTCCAAAATGAAAACGTGTTTTATCGTCGTCGTCCGTCTTTGATCAATACTTGTACTGCGCCGTTAGCGGAACGGTTTGAATATCGAAAATCCTAATCGGATAATTGGGTTTCGGTTCAACTTTCGTGACGTCCCGTCCCGTCAATATGTTGACGTTCCATTCGAACGCACTTGTAATGCCCCCGACAATAACGCTACGTGTAGACGTGCTCGAATAAGTCATTATCGCCGTTGTCATACCAGCGTTAGCGTAAACATTATAACGCTTTGTATAAATATCGTACGAAACGAAAAAACCGTCCGGAATCTCGGGCACTCGGTTAAGACGAAAAAACAAAACCAAACGCCCGAGAATTCGTGTCGATATCGTTTCGTAATTTGTATTGACGGGCGTAAAAATAAAGATCGTGGAATTTTCGTTTCGACTAACAGTGGGAGAATTACCGCCGTATGGGTGAAAATTGCCGTTGTTATTTAAGTATATTAATTACAGGCGTTCGTGTTTTTATTACCTATCGTTTTCGATATTTAGAACTTCTTAGCGATTCGAAATTTTTCGAACGTTTTTCCACCTTCGAATTATCGAAAGTCGACCGTAAATTTAAAAAATATGCATTTATACGTATAAGTATGCAAAGTGTAACGGAACATAATACTATAAACTTCGGTTTTAGTCGATATTTTATATATAATTTTTAAATAATATCCCCGCACGTTCGCCCAACAGTCGTAGCGTATTATTTTTTTTATAGAAAATACGTTTTCGGCGTTTTTTAAAATAACTCTTTTCGTACCGTAAAAACATTTCGTTAATTCGAATTTTGGATAAAATTTCACGGCCGAATAATTTTTCCCAACGTTCGTTCGTCATAAAAATCGTCGACAAATCGTACGAACGATGGTTACGAAGTTTTTTCGGAGTTTTCGTATCGTGTAGGACAATAATGATTATCGCGTTGCTCGAAGACTGACTAAAACCGCGACTTAAGATCGTAGTGTATGTAAATGCGCGGGAATTATTCGCTTAAAAACGCGAAAACGTGAGCAAACCAAATCACGAATGTCCGTCATTTAAGACTACAGCGCCCGTGTATCCGGGCACGTATTTACGTACGTCGCGTATTCGTATTGTAAACAACACGCGCGGTAGTCTCGATCGAGGTATTAATTGCGTTATTAACATAAACGCTCGGGCACGGGCGTTTGTCACGACTCGCGGATCAGTACGGCGTCGGAGGATGACGGACGAGCAAATATTTAACGCGGGCGTTGTCGAGCTTATAAAAAAACTCACTCAAGTTCGCACACGATGCCCACTACCTCGTACATACTCGCGCGCGTGTGTGTGTGTGCTTGTAGTTTACATTCGCGTAGTATTCGACGACATTCGGCTCGACGGAACGCACCATGCAAGCCACCCGGTCGGCTATAATTAGCATTTTCATCATCGCGTGCGTGTTCTCGTTGGTTCTCATTACTTTGTACTTGAATTTCGGTAATTCGAGATTTGTTTTTCGCCCCCCTTCTCCGTCACCGCCCGTCCGGCCGTATTGCGGACGCGGTTTTCCGTTTTTCTATTCGTTTATTTCCCGTATGCGTTCCATTACAGGCTCGCAAGTATGTCACGAAGGTTCGTTCTTGTGCGCCAAGTCGGACGTTTGTATATCGAACAAATACAAATGCAACCATTTTCGCGATTGCCGTCACGGCGAGGACGAAGACCCGTTGACGTGCGGTAAGTGTGTGGCCGTCCGCGCTAATTATATATAATTACGATCTATCGTAACGGCGATTACGTATATGTTTCACTATCCTTTCGAAATACTCGTCGTCGCGTTATCCGAGCGTGCTCGAAACACTAATCGTCGAGCCGGCGGGTCCTATTGTTTTCAGCCGATTTGTACGGCGGTTTTCACGTTTACGGCAAAGCTATAGACGTTAACATCACGAACGTCGCCAAAATCAATAAAGCGCATCGCGTTCCCGTTCCGTGCGGTAAGTTAGCGTCGCTTTCGTAATTCTACTAGTTTACACGTATCTTTATGGCCAAACGTCCCCGTATAATGTTTACGATCATCTACGATTTATTTTCACGGGATTGTCGGCGTTTTAGAGACTATTTATAGTCTTCAGTTCCGTGTACAAATAACGGCCGTCGGGGTTCTAAATAGAATAAATGTCGCGAACGTTTGAATCGTTTTTATTCTATGTTCGTCCGCAGTTTTGAACGGATACCCAGTGAAGTGCGACTGCAACGAAACGTCATTGCGTTGTTACGAAATTGGACTGACAAAAGTGCCCGAACACGTTTCTAACAACGTACAAGTGATGTAAGTAAAAAGCGAAAATGTTCTTAAACCCGCATTGTTTAGAGGGGAAGAAGAAGTCTTATTATAATAACCGAAACGATCGAGAGACGATGTATGTTTTAGGTCGATGAGAAGGAATAATATAGTACTGTTTAACGATTCGTTTGATCGTTATTATTTATTGAAAGTGATGTAAGTCTTATTTATGATTAATATTAATATTTATATGTAATAGCGATTCAACGTAATAGTTCACATTTTTCCAGCCAATTGCAATATAATCGATTGTCCAGAATACCTCCATTCGTCTTCAAAAACCAAAAGAAATTGAAATGGCTGTAAATATAGTTCCGTTACCATTATTATAATCTTGTTTTTAAAATTGTTCTATTATGTAGCGTATTTTGTTCTAGTCAATTACTCGATAACGATTTACAAATATTGGAAAAAAATGCGTTTTACGGACTGAACAACGTTAAGAACGTATTTCTGGACAATAATTATTTACAGTTTTTAAATCTGAACTCTTGGAAACATATGACTAGATTAATATGGCTGTAAGACTAATAACAATAGTTCAAATATCATTGGTCGTACGTATAGTTAAACTTCGTGGCGTTTATTTTTTTTATAGAGATCTGTCTCGTAATTTATTGACTTTTAATAACGAATCTTTTCCATACTTAACTAATTTAACAATACTGTAAGTATACAGTTTTTTTTATAACTAATGGCGTCCATAATATTTATCATAACTATTAAATGTTTTTATAAGGCATTTACGATGGAATCGTGTTGAAACAATTAACGAGTTTTTGTTTGCTGACTTACCAAATTTACAAAAACTGTAAGATTTATAATATTCGAATATATATATAAGTATATTGATACGTATTCAATAGCGGTAATATGAACGAAAATTTTTAATAATTCCGATTTAAAATTTAAGCACTCGATAGTCACGTCGTTGAATTGATGTAACGAATGTACTACGTTGAGATCCAAACGTATCTAATTTTGTTACAAAATTCAGCGCCTTTTTCATTGAGAACTTCGACACATTTTATTATTTTATATTGCGAAGTATAAATTTTAGACCAATACTGAAAAATTGATAAAACGACACGCGAATTAATATTTCAGCGATAAACGATAATTTATGATTTTTGTTTTGCTCCGCGAATGTGTCGATCCATATACGTACTCTATAAATGTAGTCATATAGTTCATATATAAACGAATAATTCGTAGTGAAAGCCCGATATTTTTGAAAAAATTATGTGAGAAATGTACTTCGAAGTCTAAATATATACGAAAATACGTTAAAAAATTAACTCCATTAAAGCCAACAAATACGCGTTAGTCGTTCTACATATAAAAGTATCAAGCATACTCGTAGTTTTTATAGTGATTATAGTTTATAAAAAAAACGAACGGGAAAAAATGATCTTATCGTTGACGCTAATTATTTTATAAATAACTAAATCGTGTATTTTGTATTTGTTCAGAGATTTAAGGGACAACGTGATCACGACAATACATAAGCACGCGTTTCAAAACTCATTACACCTTGTCGAATTGTAATTGAAAAAATAATCCTTAATTAAACGTCGATTTGGTCATGGGACGTTAGTTTAAATTATGACGATTTTGTATTATGTTTACAGAAAAATAAGTAACAATCGGATTACAACGCTTACGCAGGCGATCTTTCGTCCGTTGAAACTGTTGAATAAATTGTAACGTTACATTTTATAATTAGAGTTTATTACGAAATTCAATTATATTTATAAACATAAATAAACGATTATATTATTTGTCCTTGTAGGGAGTTAGGAAATAACCCGATAACGCGAATAACCGGTGACATTTTCATTGAAATGAAAAACCTTTCCTCGTTGTAAGTACAATTATATTATTACATTTTTAACGGAATGTATTTTCAAATCGTATCGTATATATTGTTTAGCCACAAATTTGCGTATTGTGATTTATTGGACGGATTTTGATTAATATTTTTGAAAAATATTTAAGCCGTCAATTATCGCGTATTCGACAACTTCGGCCGAACCGTATTTAATTCCGAACAAAAGCGAATTCATCGACCTTTTTTTGTAGTTTGTATACACGCCTGCTAATTATCAATATGCCAGTGTATCGTTCAATCAATAATGACGTATTTACTTCTCACATACCGACAACACTTGCCCACACATATTCCGCAAATTTACATATCCAATAATTTTCGGATGTCTCACATGAAATGTTCCCTAAATATTTTCAGAAACTTGGAAGGTATAAACAAAGACAACATCGAAATGACGTTATTCAATAATTTGACCGAACTGAAATTTTTGTAAGCTAATAATATATTCGTTAAAGATTATTTTCGCGTATATTTTGCTTTAAAATAGAGATATTATGCTCGGATTGTTCCCTTTTTCAGATACTTGCAAGAATTCCATTATTGCGTCTTGTACGCCAAACACGTCGATGTCTGTTATCCGAATATAGATGGTAAGCGTTTGATAATATATATATATTATACAACGAAAAATGAATAACGATGTATACGCGTAGGTTTGTCATCGAGCTTAAATCTTCTTTCGAAACCAATTTTTCATTGGGCTTTGTGGGTGGTTGCAGTTTTTACGTTTATTATGAACGCGTTGGTGTTATATGGTCGGATGTTTAGCACCCTCAGAGACGAAAATCAAGCGATAAACTTCGTTATACGAAATTTGGCTGGTAATTATAATATTATAAGCTATTAAAATAAACGTATGTAAGTAACACTAGGCGTTTAACATTTCGAATACTTTTGAGAATTCACGAACAACTATAAATCCAGAATGCTAGAGTTCCCTATAATACGCGAATTCAATTAAAATGAACTTAAATTTTGTTTAATTCTTAATTTTAATTCGTTAATGTCCAGCCTTACCTATAAGTATTTCAAATACTTACGTATATATATATTTAGTTGCGGATTTGCTTATGGTTATATACCTGACGGTCATCGGTTATCACGACAGAAAGTACGAAAATCAATATTATCTATACGCTCATGAATGGGAATCGTCTGAGTTGTGTACGTTGATCGGCGTAATTGCTGTGATTTCTACAGAAGTAAGTTACATAAAATGAAAATTAGCCCTTAGAATCCAAATCATTATTTGTATCGTTATATAAGCAATACATTTTATTTGTTCACGTCATTCGGATGTATGATGGTTTTCGCGAGCAAGGCAAGGCCACTGCAAATACATTAATTTTTACCCTTAGATAAGTTTGAAATTGTAGACGTTAATTTTTATTTTTCTTGATTTAAATACCTTAAATAAAAGTATAGACACTTATTTACCTACGTTTTCATATTTTTAAAATGATATATATTTACTATATAATATTACGAAAATACCAGTGTTAAAATTTCGCCGTATTATAATTAGGCTCTCGCAGTTGATCGTTTCGTCCAACAATGTTTAGCTAAAAGTTAAAAAAATATCGATATTGAAGATATAGGAAAATTGTTTATTTTCCAATAAAATATGATGGCGCTACGATAATTCGTATTTTTTATTTACACATATAGGTGTCTATGCTCATTTTGGTATTCCTTAGTTTGGAGCGATTTTTACTCATAGCTGTACCGTTTTCCGGATATCATGTTTTGAAATTGAAAACGGCTGTGTACTGTATGGTATCGCTTTGGTTAATCGGAATAATTATATCAATAGCTCCATGTAAGTTTTTTTTGTTTTAGCATAAAATATTTTTTATAATTAGATTGTACGTGTCATGTTTAAAATATAGTTTTTTAACACATTTAACGATTGTTATAAAATTTGTAGCAAATTTCTAGTTTACATGAAAGTATATCCAGTAGTTTTTTATAATAATTTTTTTAACGCGTATACATATGATTTGAACAACTCGCAATATATATTATATATTGCGCAGTGGTCTTGTGGAAGCACTCGTCAAAGTTCTATGGTTCAAACGGACTCTGCTACCCTCTGTACATCGAAGATCCGTTCGTTATCGGATGGCAATATTCAGCGTTCATATTTTTGGGATTACACACGATGAGGTACTATAAAATAACAGAGTTTTGAACTTGTGCCCGCGACAAGACAAGTTGCCACGACTTTTCGATCTAAGCGAAATAAAATTAATAATACTATCCTAATTTCAACGTTGTTCAAACGAAATTGCGCCACGTGTTTTTTTATAGTAAACTATATAGTTAAGGAGTTTGTATCGATTTTATAATAGTTATTTACCGTTGTTTTCGTGAGAAATAATCGTAAAAATTGTCGGTATGGGGAACACACCGTGCGTAATTTGTCATTTCTTTTGAGTTAACAGCGTGTTCAAAAAATATGAAATATCGCGTTTTTCTCGATATGTATTATGATTGTTTCGATGTAACGATACGCTATTCATTTTAGACGCGTTACGTTTAAGATAAATAGAAGACGTTTTCGTATGCTCCATATTGTTTAACCGCTTTACGTATTACGCGGACTTATACCTGTGTGCGCTATTGATTTGTTCTTTATTTCGTTATTGCAGTTTGCTGTTAATGTCTATTTTGTACGCGTTGATGTTTCTGAGCATAAGAGAAACTAGACAAGCCGCCCGAATATCTGCCGGGGACTTCGATTTCGCGGTGCGTTTCTTTTTCGTCGTTTTGGCGAATTCTCTTTGCTGGCTACCTGTAATCGTTTTGAAGTTGGCGGCGTTGAAAAAATTCCACGTTTCGAGTAAGCAGACTACCGATTGTTGTAAGGGGATCGCGAGAGCGGGCATATTTTGTTTTCTAAATTTAACACTCACGTGAACGTATAGTAATAATATTTGGTTGTTCTCTATTTCCAACGTATACCGATCGATATATACACGGTATACGATAAGAAATCTAAAAAACGGAATTCATCACGAAATCTATTCGAGGTCGATATTCCCACGTTAAGCATCGTTTTTTCATTAAATTAATCGAAGAAATCGAAAAATTGTCAATTTTTGAATATTTTACGGAGTAAACGAAAAAAATCGTGAAGTCGATTTATAGTACGATTCACGGGAAATCCGTTTTCTGAACCCTTTACGCATTTAGCCTGGACACAGTAACATAGGAATGCGAATGAATGCATTCCCACACGGTTACGGTGTCGTTTTTAAACGTAAAAATATTTTTTGAATCGTTGAAAGTTTTCGATTAAAAAAAAAATTATCAAAACCTAATATTTCGTTATAATGAAACAATACGACGAATTCGCCGATGTAAACGAAAGTCGTAATTTATTCGCGACGTAAAACGAAATTATAAATATTAAGGGCGAATCTCGAATATAATGATTGGGAGTGAAAAAAAATCATAAATCGTCTAAGACGTCTGTAATGCGCGTGTGAGTTTCAATCGGTCCAGTTACGGCACTGATAGTATAATAATACATCGATATTGGATAATATTCTTGCGTATATTAAAAATAGGTAAAATGTACGGATGGATAATCGTATTTGTCGTGCCCATTAACGCGCTTGTAAACCCGTTGCTGTACACGTTCACAACTCCAAAATACAGAAACGCCATAACTTCACTGAACATATTCAAGATGTTGCGTCGAGACTCGAACAGTGGTACGAACCCGAAATAATTATTAAAATTTAATTACTGAAATTATAAACTCGCAATGTGCTTAATTACAATCGATTATGGTGCTTTAAATTTCTGACAGAGGAGGGTTTTTAAATTAATTTTTTTAATACTTCGAACTCGAATAAAATTATATTTTTAGTAATAAATGTAATCAAACATAAATGTATTTAAGTTTTAAAATCCCATTGAAATATTTAAGTATGGAAATTCGTAAAAATAATAATTTTCGCTCTAAAACGTATTATGTTCGAGTATTAAATATCTTATAATGATACCTAAAAAATAATTGGCGCGATTCGTGTATAGAAATTATTTGAGACAAGACTGAACATAAGATGTTACTCCAAAATTCCCGTAGGTGTGGTTTTCAAAAATGGAAACAATAGTTTCAAAGTTATTAAAATATACAAAACGAAAAGAAATCGATACGATTTCAAGTATGGGTGCTAATTGTTATAAAATGATTCTAGGCGCAGAAATGTCCATAACGTACACGATAGCGCTATTTGGCCGAACTACTAAGAAAAGTAACAGACAGAATTTCGAAGACAGAAAAACGAAAGAAATAGAAAAGAATAACTCGCAGGAAAACAGTTTCGAAACTACCTAAATCGAGTGAATTGTTATACACTCACGTTAGTCACAATGAACGTATTAATTATTTGTAATCGTAACTACTCGTGTTATGCTTAAATAAGAGAATTTCAAATGTATTGTCAAAAATGTCACGTTTTCGAATAAAACGATCGAGTGGTTACATTAAATTCAGGCCTGCAACGGCGTACAAGTGCCTAACTCTGCAGGTTCGGTTGTTTTCACGTATTACGACGGTGAATTTTCTATTGCCGATAAAAATATTATCGACAAACAGCGGTATTTTGTAATGTACACATACTAAGTTCACGAATACGTTTCTCGGCCAGAAAACGGACAGTCGTAATAATTATTCTATTGGAGGGCGTCGAATGTTGGAACGTAGAAATTAATATTCGTTTTACCAACTTTGTATGTGTGCCGGCCCTTTTTTAGTGACCAATCTTTAATGTACCGCACGACCGAATTATAATCGCTCCATCATTGCGACATTTGTTTGGGAACGAACTTGTTGTCTGCAGTCACCGACCGCGTCGTTGTGTAGATATTTTTTTCGTACTAGTAAACTGGTTCGTGAAAAATGTCCGAACGATTCGCAACGTTGACGGACGGACGTTTGTTATTTAGACTGTTCCGTTTAATTCGTAAGTAACGATCGAATTACAATAACTATGTAAATCCCGAATTCATCTGCTCGTCGTATTCATTTAACGGAATGAAAACGGTTTTTTTGGTAAAACGTAATAATGACGCGGGACGTCGTCAATGATAATGTCCCATATTTTCTACCATACAAGTTTGTTTAGTGAAACTAAAAAGAAATACAAAAATTATATTCCATATATATATATACGTATAATTGCTTATTGTTAAAAAATATGTTTTAAACACCAACTGTATTTATGTTTACCAATGAATTCTCGAGTTGAATGCGTATATAGACTACCATCCTACCTTTAACCAAATATACTCGACATATAAAACAATGAATTCATAAAGTAAAAAACGCTTGAGTGTTCAGTTTTCGCGAGAATTATTGTATCGTAGTGACTGAAAAGTTTTAATATTTTATTTATAATTATATATTGATTTTATAATGGTAAGTGGATTATAATATTTCATACGTCGTCGTCACCTACAATCCTATGATTATTAAATGAGATATTATTTTTTCTTACTTTCAAGGCCGGTAGCATTGAGTTTAAAACCTAAGTTCATTTAAATTAAGTCACTTTACAAAAAAATATACTTAACACGTTCATTTCAAGTGAACTATGATACAAAAACGTCTAAATTATATTAGATTAATAAATAAGTTAATCAACATTAAATACTGTAAAGTTACAATATAAATCATCGACTTCATAACTAAATTCATTACTATCGTAGTACATTCTTTATATAGAATTTTCAGTAAAGAATTGATTTATCAAAAACGCTATAATAGTCAAAGACTAAATAAAATAGCGAATATATTTTTACGTTAAAAGAAATTAGTATTTTTAAAATGTACGCGTAAGTAACGTGTATTTAATAGTTATTAAATTTCACTAACTAAGTTATTAAAATTAAGTTCTTGCGAGAGGTTAGATCGCATTTTTTGTGTTATTCTTTTTTATTGTTAATTCGAAATAATCTGAATTTTGAAATCAACCCAAAATTAATGTTTTTTACGAGATGAAAATAGATTGGTTATTTTGACCAATCTAAAATAATAAAACATAATCTATATTTTACTAACACATTTCATAGGTATACGTTTTATGGAAAGTTAGAAACGAATTCGCTATATGTTTGGTGTTTTGCTTGATTGTTTCGATTATAAGTTTAATATATTACTTCACTGCTGTCGAAGTTCTATATTTCGTACGTAATGTTCAAAATTATGAACTACTTAAATTGGAAACTTTGTGGAAGAACGATCCAGTTTATTTCAACGCAACGTGGGTTTCTGGTGTGTAAACAATTTTTTTTCCTAAAAGTTAGTCCCTCCCGTAACTATTTTCCCTCGAAACGTTTTAATTGTAATAATATATCGTGTACTGTACCAATAGACGACGAGGTTTTAACGCAAGATGCGAGTGGAAATATTGTTCTATTCAACGTAAACGAAAACGTTAAATCGATTTTAGCCTACAATACAATGAAAGTAAATGTGTACCTGTATCGATTTCAAAAACTATAATAATTCACCGTTGTTTAAGTGTTGTTTATTGTGTATTTTAGCACATGAAACATTGCACTAAGTACACAATGTCAGCTGACAAAAAATATCTGTTAATAGCTTACGACTTCGACGAGGTAAATTTAATACTATATAATTTTAGATTAAAAAACGTTTAGTAATGGGTTTTTTATAATAACGCGTTCAAATTTTTAAATAAGAATCGCTCGTTTTTTGTTCGTATTTTTATTAAACGCTTTTCGTAAGATTTACGCGTATAAGGAAAATTAAAAACGCTAATATTAAAAACGGAACGTATCGTGATTTTTAATTGTACCGTCGATGAAACGCGATTGTCGGTCGTGTTACCGAAAATTTGGCGCGTTTACGTTTCGAACGATTATCGCCGTATCGCGTAAAGGCAGCGGGCTCGGACGGGTAACTAATTCTTATACGCATTCCGAACGCAATAATAAATTGTCGTTCGGCTAACGTTTTCGTCGAAGGTGTCACGAATTTTATAACCGTATTTGTATATTCGTCGTTTTTACGCTCGCGCGCGTCCCTATCGTTTCGGACACGGCTCGAAGTCACGATATCCCGACGTACCAACCGACGCGAGGACAAAGTGCGCTTACACGAATATAACGAGTTTTTACGTTGTTATAGGATAGCGGTAAATGGCCAACGGGACAATACGACGTTATCAACATAAAAACCGGGTGAGTACGAGCAGTGTATTAGTTATAATCGCGATGGTTTTTTTTTTTTATAAAATCGATAATATTCTCGTTACGTTTAATTTAATAATTATACGCAGTAGATGGAAAATGTTGGTTCAGGGGGACAAGAGCTTTAGTACATTTTATATAACGCGATCGAAACCACCGATTCGCGTGGTGTTATTAGTTCCGACTGAATACGTGTATCGATAGACGCGTTTAATTTTCGTTCCGTTATTTCTAACTATAGGTTTATTCGGTTAACAATTAAACACTCGGGTGACAGATAACATGACCATAAGATGCCACTAAATCACGTGATAACATAGATAACGCGATAACAATATTACAGAGATATACCCAGTGTGATAAAATTCCAAGGGGCTTTTAAAAGAGCTAGGGCTGATAAGAAAAGATTTGGAAGGATCGCTCTTGTCCCAGAACCTACAATATCTGTCTACAATACGCTTTTGAATCGTCGCCATGTGACAAACATTGTGCGTGTTCGAAATGTCGAAAAGGCGACTCGAATATTTTCCAAAAAAAAAAAAAAAAAAACGCGTTGACTGCGCTGTTTCGTATTTCACCGAGAAACGTATTCGAGTAATATACGAATACGTTTAAACAGTATCACGAATACTGCAAATAACTCGAATAACTAATCGTTACCGACGTACGTAACGTTTAAAACTTTTTAATTAATTAAGTGATAAAAATGAGTTTAAATCAACAGACATAGATAGATTTGGACGTAATAATATTTTCTATACTTAACTCGCTTTCCGGTTAAATTTTAACCGCGCTCTTATACTTTATTTTCCGTAATATTCTATATGGTTCATCTGGTGTCAGAAAACAAGTAACGTTGAGAGACAAAAAACGTAAACCGAGAGGTATTATGTTCGCCAAATGGTCTCCCATCAATTCGAGTCTGGCCATCGTTGACGGCTTCAATATATATTATATACCAAAGGCTTCAACACCGAACGTAGTACAACAAATTACTTTCGACGGATCTACTGACTTGTTTAACGGAATATCCGATTGGACATACGCAGGCAAGTATAATACCGTATAAATATAAAACTGAAAAACTAACGATTTCTATCATATATGTTTTTACACCGTCATTTTCGCAACGTTTAATTGCCTATGGGTTTCGACAAAGTGAAATTAATTCGAGGGAGGTGGTGATAAACACGCGTCTGTGATTTTGTACGAAATACGATATATATCAATACATAGGCACGACGAAATTACGTATAATTTATTTCGCACGAGTTTTTTATCCGCGGCACGTTAACAGGTTTACTTTTAATTTTGGACAAAACGCCTCCGTTATTCTCCCGAAGAAATTTTAGTCGAGAGTTCAGGAATTACAAAATGATAATTCGATGATTTGGTCGGGTCTGAATTTGAACGTTGTGCCCGTTCCCGTAAGTGTTCTCGAATAGTGTAGCGATACTGCCGTAGGTCAGTGGAGAAAATGTTACTGTTCGCTTGACAAAATGATGATTGGATCGTTTTTGACAAAAAAAAATTCTCGAAATATCGTAAAGCGTTAAAAACGAATAAACGTTACAGAAGAGATATTCGGGTCGCCGGTCGCCATGTGGTTTTCCGACGGTGGAACGAAATTGGCCTATGTTACGTTCGACGAGAAGTTGGTACCGTCGACGTGCTTCAAAGAATTCGGCGTACCGGACACGATGTACGACCAACACAGCACTGTTTTTCACCACCATTATCCGAAAGTAAACACTTAGCCGTGGAATATCGTCCGAGTATTTAGAGTTTTAATCGTCCGTATTCCGTTCATAGGTAGGCGACGCCAATCCAACGGTACAACTGTTCGTACGCAATTTGTACGTTAAAAAGGATGCCACCCCGATACCGATAAAACCGGTCAAACATTACACGTGAGTACGGTTACACGCCGACCGAGTTAGCTGACTATGGCGTTGTTTTTAGATTTCTGTAGGCCACGGTGAACGGATCGCGATTTGCTTCGTTCAACGATATTAATATTCCCAAATTCCCTGCCGGCTTCAACCAATTCCCTTTTAAGACGTTACCTCGTACGGACATGATCTCGCTTACTATTTTGATTTACGTCCCGAAATTTCGAACTTACACCCAATAAGTAATATCCAATACCGTTGACAGTCAAACGTTATATCTTCGATTTATTTGATCGATACAAATCGTCGGTAATCGTAGAACGACCGATCTCACGTACTGATAGTGTCCAACCTAACTGTAGTCGTTGATTTTATTAAGCTCGTATTATTTACGGCAAGTTTGTTTAAACTAAAATTAACAAATAAACGTGCAATTTTTTTAGTAACGAAATCATAGTATACAAAGTCACGTGGTCGGGAGACGATAATTTGTTCGTAATGTGGATGAACCGGATTCAAAACGAATCTCATTTTGTGCATTATCGTATTTTCAATGACAAAGTCGAAGCAACAAAAGTGAGCGGATAAAAAAATCAAATCGTTTTCAACGTATACATATATAGAATATTACGAGTCGATGTATAACGTGTTACAGTTAATGGAATTTCATCAAGAAAACGGATGGCTCGATTTTCGCGAATCGCTCATTTTCGGTCCCGACAACCAGATCGCTTTAATATACCCCACGGAACAAAATGACGGCGACTCGTACAGACACATTAACGTGATCCAAAAGGACGGCAAGTTGCGGGCAATCACTAACGGTAAAATCGAAGTTACGAAACTCATCAAATGGGACTTCAAATCAAATTCGATGTAAGTGCGAAAATCGTCCCTCCCCTCTCCCCTTCCGTTCGTGTTCGTAACAATTCGTTCGTCATCGAATATTTGCCAAGTCTAAATCGAGTAGACAGTTCGAGTATACTTAACATATTCCACGAACGTATTATTATAGTTCTTTTTCATCACCATTTTTGCATTGTTTACGCCGAAATAATATTTTAACTAATTACGTATATTTCTCGACGACATCGTCGAATTACTCGTCTCGCGGCGTATTTTACAAAGGCAACTCGATCAGGCAAAAATATTCTGAACATTTTATCCGAAGTAGGTTCACCGTATATGTCCGTGCAGTGATCCGCATACGGCGTATTTAATATATATATATATATTGATCCGTGACGGATTAACGAGTCATAAATAACGGTCATAAATGTACGCGGCGTTGTGAAAAATGATTTGTCTTAAAAGCGAAAACTTTCAAACGCCGTCGCGTCTTTTATTAAACCTTACATTACCTCGGACGCGAATCATTCCGACCAATTCGTTCGCGTTTCCGTCTATCGTTGACATTCGTTTTTACGAATATTTTTATACAATTAGTTGACGACCATCTCGTGTACCTTAGTCCGTCGGTTTCCCGATCGAATAATAATCCGTCTTGTCAAAACCGCTCTTTTGTCTACGTTCGTATATGTCTATTCGTTTATTCGAATCTACGCAGTTTTTATTTAGCCAACGTGGAGAGCCATCCTCAGCAACAACACGTCTACAGGGTGCAAATTGACTTGAAACAGAAACTCGCCATGGCAATGTGTTTGACCTGTGACTCGGGATGCGCATTCAATGACGCGGTGCTGAGTGAGGAAAGTACTTATTACACTCACATATGTAAGGAATCGAACAACGTGCCGTACGTACTCATAATGAAAACTGTAAGTGGCTTTGTTAAATATACCGTTGTATGTTTGCCATGTATCGTTCGTTGTTCGTTGGTGTTGGGCCGGTTAACAATTTGTTTTTAAACCGTCGCGTTAATAAGTTGACCTCATTTAGACATTTCTCTTTCGTTAATTTTTGTAGTTATCGAAAGCAACTTAATTCGATTAAATATTGGCATTTTGACGGCCAAATAAATACAATTATCACCCTTCATACACACACACATCCGGCGCATTATTTGTATTCTTAATTATTACCTCGATGTTACATCGATACACCAAAAATGTACCAAAACTATTATAATTACCTATGTCATTGTCGACTTAGATATTTTCGTTTGTGTTAATCCAAAGTAAACAAATCGTAAATTTGAAAAAAATAACTTTTTTAATTAAAAGATTAACTATTAATCCGTTGATTTCTAGCCCGAATCATACGTATAGTATTGAGAACGTTTCAATATCTCAAATGTGTACTTTATATAGAACGCATTGTTGTCACTTATCTAGTGAACGTAGATGACTAGCGCACTATTTTAATTCATAATAAATTATGAACTATGGATTTTTTAAACGTCGTCAACGATAAAAATAATATTTTATAAATATATAATTAATATTATTTTATATACCGTGTACGTAATTTCGATAAATGTTTGGCGAGTTGATTATTTGTGTTGTCGTTTAAGGATACTAACGGACTAATCAAATCGTGGGAAACGAACAAAAAGCTTCAAAAAGAATTGTGCAATGTCCGTCTTCCCAAAGTATCATTTTTGACCGTGCCACTTGTCGACGGATACGAAGCTAACGTTAAATTATTAATTCCACCGAACGTCGATATTTCGTCGAAGAAAAAATATCCTTTATTGATCTACACGCAAGTATAATTAATTGGTTCACAAAAAACCTTTGAACTTACTTATTTGTATTTTTTGCTTTGTATGTAGCGTACGATCATGTTAAGTATTAAAATTATTAATAAAAAATCTTGTATGTACAGTAACGGCGGGCCAATTAACAATGTGGCGTTGGACGAATTCGATTTGGATCTAAATACGTATTTAAGCGTCAATCACGATATAATCGTAGCCAAAGTGGACGGACGCGGCACCGGGAGAAGGGGTTGCAAAACGTTGTACGCGAATTATAAGCGATTAGGCACGGGCGAAGTGGACGATCAGATTATTGTCGCTAAGTACGTATAAATTTATACCCAATTGTCATTATCGTAAATTCGAGGATATTAAAATTACGAGAGGACGCGACGAAACGGAAATAAAAATCGAGAACTAACTCGCCGGAACGCCGAATAACAAAAACGAAATCGGTTACATTTACGCTATAAACATCCGAATTCGTTTAACAGATTCCTGCAAAACAAATTGCCGTACGTGGACGATCGAAAAACCGGCATTTGGGGATGGAGTTACGGGGGCTACGTAGCCGCCATGGTGATGGCCAAAGACACGGAAAACGTGTTTCGGTACGCGTGTTCCGTCGCGCCCATAACGGACTGGATATATTACGGTTAGTTTTACGATTCATTTGTTCGGTCGCGTTTCGTTGCCCGGACATTACGATGGGCGTACGTACGTGTTTATCTGACGATTAACTGTTCGTAGATTCGATGTACACCGAACGATACATGGGCATGTATAAAGAGAACTTCCAGGGTTACCGAAACGTCAGTTTGATCGAAAACGTCGACCGGTTGCGCGGCAAGGAATTCATGATCGTTCACGGATTATTGGACAGGAACGTTCTTTTTCAACACTCCGCAATGTTGTCCAAAGAACTGCAACGCAAGGCCATACTGTTTAAACAACAAGTATTTTTTTATGACGCATACGACGCCTTTTAAATTCGTTCGTTACGGATTCGAGTTAACGCGCGTAATTCTAATGATATACTCTTCGTAAAGTCTCCTCTATTGTTTTACCAAACGCAATTAACGAACTTTCGGACGGTAAAGATTCGAGAAATCGTAACGATCGTCACGAGGGTGGATATATATATATTTTTTTATTTGTGTGTATACATGTGTGCCTGCCTCAAGTCAAAGACAGTTTGAAATAAATCGTTATTTTTGTTTATTAAAAAATTAAAGCTGCGCGACTTTCAAGAAATCGGCCGGAGGTTAATCGCTCATAAGTATGGCGCTTTGTATAGGTAATTGTGGTACGGCGTGCGTCGCGTGTTCGTTTTGGGTATTCACGCCGGTCACAACACTATATACCGGAAATTTGTCGAGTATTTCTTAATAAAAATAGAAATTATAATACCGTTATTACAAAAACACGTTGGTTTTACACTTTCGTAAACACGTTCGTACGTTATTTGTTAATAGTGTATACATTTTTGGCGAAATTACGAGTACGTTCATATTGAATTTGGCCATGTGAACAACAGGCAAAACGTATAAAACGTCGAGTTATTTTTTTAAAAGATTAAACATAATAATTCAATTTGCGTACTAGCCGAAATTTATAAAAAAATTCGGAATACATTTATGAACAAGTATATTAAAAAACCGTTATTAATTGTTCATTTGTACATTAAAATTTACTAGCGTTAATTAAACTTTTATACAACGATGATGTTATAATTTAGTGGTTTTATATTTGCCAATAGTTATATTAATTAATATTGTTCTCGTTGTATTTTTATCGCCAACGGACTTATCAAAATTATATTAAAAATTTTTAATCGAGTAAATCCTATCGGATTTTTGCTCATAAAACCGTTATCAAATTATAGCAGAGCACACCTAAAACGCATGTCTCGTTGTATTATTTTTACGAAAATTACTAAAATTAATATTTCCTATTTAAAAGGGAAAACAGTTGTCGTTATTAACTAAATTTCTAAACACTTGACGTTTTAATTTATTTTTAAAATTCCCTTAAGCGCGCAAATCACTTTTTACACTCGATGTAGTATAACGTATTAAATATTTAAAACGAATATATTTCAAATACGTACACAATTATTAACGTTATTTTTATAAATATTTAAACGTGTTTTACTCGAATCTGTGATATTTTGAAGGTTTCTAATTTTTCAAACAAATATCATACCAATTAACACTGTTTTCTAATTTTATTTTAGTTTTATCCGGACGAGACTCACCAGTTGTCAAATGTCAAAAATCATTTGTATCAAACGATTATTTCGTACATTTTAAATCGTCTAAAAAAAAAAGAGTATAATTTGTAAACCTGCTCAATTAATTTTATATATTAAATTATTATTAACAAAGGCTCAGATCGTAGGTCGGCCGAAGACGTGACAACTTATTTCTAATAAAATTACTCAACGACGATTGTATAAACGCCATTCATTTTTTCATTAACGTAAATTTATGAAAGTGTATTCGACGTATTACGTTATTCCAGCGAAATGAAAAAGAAACGCTTTTCGAAAATGACGGGATCCAAGATAATTTACAAAAATTCGATTTATTAAAAACCGTATAAATCGTACGAACGTTAACGTTTACATATCTTCTAGTTTGTCGTTGATAAATGTATGTACTTTTTGTTAAAACTGTCTATTTTAAAATACGTCACCGCGGTCCCCTATTTTTAAGTTTAACTTAATTAAAAATAGATTGTATTGATTGTGTTATTTATAATTTAAATATAGTAACGTTGTTTTTTTTACCGTGTTTTTAACAATGCGTATTATGTGACTTAAATATGCGGAGAACGTTATATGATGTCGGTAATAGAGAAAACAATATTCAATATTAGAAAATGTTTAACATTTTTGTTTGTTTTTGAAAAACGTAAAATCTGCACGTTCACGCAAATTAAAATTATTATCTAAAAATGTACGTCGTGTATCTAGTCCAAACGGACGTGACTGTTCATATTATTTAATCGTTACCCTAGTTTTGTACAAAAGAAAAAACCTATTCGTGCGCTATAAAATAGCTCTATGTACTTTTCGGTTGTTGCACAAATATTGGTCACATTCCGTAATATTCAAAAAAACACGTTAAACCGTTTAGATTAAGATTAACGATTAATAGAAAACCTATCGTTTTCCCCATTTACGTACTCTTTAAGTCACGTTTGACCCGAAACGTTTTGTTTGGATAAGACACGAATAATTTACCTTCGAACGATTTAAATAGAAGCCGAATCAAACGTGTCCGGTTCCTATAGGTAACCGATTCATTAATACTAATAACAATAAAATCAACAAAAAAAAGGTTTTCCGTTCTCTACATCGGTGTGTCGTGTTCATTATTTGTCGTCGACACTCGGAATCGTGAGGAATGTATAAAATCTTTGAAGACCTAACGAACACTTTCTACATTCTATGGACTTGGTGTAAACGACGGCTATACGTCGAAGGTTTATACGCTATCGTCTAGTACATTGCCTATTTCTGCAGGTTCTCGTCACGAGAATTGAAAACGACGTTTGCGTTAATTTTATTAGATACGAATTTCTGTGACGATCGAACTACGAGCGACCGCCATGTGGTTAGTAAATCGTGCGACGACGACCGTCCGGAGAGCGACAACCCGGCAGACGTAAAAGACGGCCGCGATCGGGGCGAAACAAAAGATTTGGTCGACAAAGTACAAATCAAGCTGACGGTATAATTAGACAAAAAGACGGCGACAATAGTTCCGTTTTGTACCCGAAAGAACATTTCGATTACGCTTTACGTCACGATTCCGCGTATAATCGTTGTCGTTTCATATATGGTCAACATTTTTATTCGAAATTTCACTATTTCGAGCGCAAAAATAATAAAATTGACCAAAAAAAAGAAAACTTCACAAGGTTATTATTGAGTAAAACGCGCAAAACAGTCCGTTTTCACGAAGTTTTTCATTCGGCATACGTGTACGACGACATATTTGAACAATTGGCTCGTATAAACTGTTCGTAACTTTCAAATTTCGAAACTTGTATGAAAACGCTGTAACGTTATCGAAATACGTTTTATGTTTCAAAACGATAATATTCTTCTTACATATTCAACGAATTCACGCGGTTTGAAACATATTGTTAGTTATTATCACAAGCTAATTAGATCGTTTCGATTCCATTAAAATTAATTAATTAACCGATTTATTGGAACTCAAAATAATTCGTAACCCGAAGTTGATTAAATAACGCAATATGGCGCGGAATCGTGTGTATATAATAATGGACACACGGGAAATGTATGTGAAACGCGACTACGCGAAATCGCTTTTTAGAGAAGTAAGACGTTTTTTAGGTCACGATGAATACGTTCAAAAGCCAATCGATAGCCGATAACAATGATACTTACGTACTTACGGGCGACAAGTCGACTGTTGAAAGCGCAAACATCGAAAACGTTATTAAAAAAAGCGTTCACGTTAGTAGAATATATTTATAATGATGTTATATTAAAAGAAAAAAAGAAAGCGCGCCGCGGACGCTGTCGGCTCGAGTGGAACACTTGTTCGGACGTTGTTATTATTTCACGTTTAAAAACGGCGACTCGGAGCGAGGTTTAGTCTAAATAGTTTTTCGAAACTCAACCTTCGCGCACTAAAAAACCAATTATACCTAGATACATTTATTGTTGAATATCGTTAACATATCCGACTTTTAGGTTCGTAATATATTTTCAGATCTTAAACGCAATAAGCGCACACGCGGTCATTGCAAAATAAATCGCTCGTTATATCGTCGTCGCGATCGCCTCGATCAATTTTTGTCTAAAATTACCTCGTAAAAATGTTTATTATGTATTCGGTTTGATTTCGTTCGCAATCTAAAGATTTAGCTTCATGTTTTTTTAATGTTTATAAATTTTACTAAACGTTACATTTTGGACTGAATTTTTTTGTTCCTAAATTTAATAGAACTTGGACACGAATGATTGGCGAATCTTGTATGCCGAAATGAAGAAATTTGTTGATGGAAACCCCGAAATTATTAAAGAAAATAAATAACGGTTTGTCAATATATAGGATCATATACGTAATACAAGTCCTAAGTGTGTAAATGATGTAAATAATTATATTACAAATATTATCACGATTATACAGCGAGTTATTTCGTGAGCGTGATGGAATAATATTAATGATAATATATTGGTGTCAACAAACAGCTGACGAGAAAAGGCCTTTTTATAAATAATATCGAATATTCCGTACGATTTAATATCTCTAATATATTAATGACGCGTAACGATTAAGTGCCTATTTTTGGTTTTCATCGAATTATACGGTTTATTACGGCGACTGTCGTTAAATCTATTACATTTTGTAAACTATCCGTCTCTGCGTAGCGAGAATGTTATATTAATTTCGTACTTTTTTATTTTTATCGTTTTCGCAAATAATTCCTAAACCTAATAAAACATTTATTTTATAGTATTAAATTTTTTTTTTAACTTCTATTTTTAATACATACAATCTATAAGTAATTTTTACAATAAGCATGTTTGAGGATTTATGTTTATACTGGCTTGACTGACTTGATGAAGTAATCACCCAGCGGCAACACTTGCTGGCTAGAGAGAGTTAGTATTATTTTAGGTCGTGGTTCCAATTTCGTTTTAATCTTCTTGGCGGATTTCCTGGATTGGATTCAGAGTTTAGAGCGAGGATTAGTGGGTTAGGGTGGTTTGTAAGACGGGCATGGAATAGTTTATAAGAATTTTCGGCTTTCTCTTAAACAGTATGAATATCGAATTAAAAATTAACACGAATCTATCGAAAGGAATAAGTTATCTATTTTTTAAAATTAACCTTTAATTTTTTAAGCCAATAAGATATATATTATAATAGAATTTTAATGTGAATTAAATTTTTTAAGATATAGTTACCCATTATAATATGATGCAAACATATTTGTGTTCGTGTTTTGAAAGTTTATTACTTCGTATTCTCGATATACACAATTTGTACGTATGATCTTGTATAAAATGAGTACGAATATAAACGATAACTGTCTCGGATTACTATAACAAGATTGTGTCAGTTAATTCATTTTTTTAGTTAATGTAATAAAATATTAATAACGATAAAAAATAAATATAGCTAATATTTTTCGATAATTTCGAAAGTTGAAAGTTAATTAAAAATCTAATTTAACTTAATTGAAACGTAACGTTTTCTAATTAGCGATCTAACAAAAAAGAACGTCGACGTAGAATGTGATCTCATAGCGTCTTATATAGCTATATAATTGTCTTTAATATTATTACGCGAATATTAGCAAACGCTGTAAATAATATGGTTTACTATTTTACGTGATCTATAATCATCGCCGATTAAACTTAATTTAAATACTTTAGTTTGAGAATAATTTGAAGTTTTATCGAGTGTAAGTGTTGTAAACGCTTTTTCAAAATATTCGCGATCGCACAAATTTGTGTAAAACGTTTTTATTACCATTAGTTCACGCGCACTCCATTAAGTATATTGTTAATTACCTTACGACTCGATAATATTACATCGTATATTCGAATCTTGACCCATTTTGCCGTGGCGAATTTTGAAACATTTGCCGGTCCAATGTTAATGTTGTAAAATTCTCGAGATCTCTGATGTCTACAGTCTCATAAATATAATATAATAATAATAATAATAATAATAATATAACGGTCATCTTATAAATATATACATGCACGTTACGGGTAAAAAAATATTCGAAATTAGTACAGTTTTAGAAATTGTTAAGTTGAAAATTCGCCATTGGCGAAGCTGTCTTTGGCGATCCTACAGATTTGTAACGTAACTAAAATCGGACTAGCCGTTGAATCGGAACTTGGTGTTGTTTTTTTTTTGTTTATCGCCAAAATTCACGAAAAACCGCCTTAAGTTCGTCAAGACACTAACGCTCGAAGTAATTCGATCGAAACGAACTTGTTCGTTTAACTGGATTTTAACTTTAAACTTGTATTCGTGCCTAACCTCGCGTGTATTATAATAATGTACAATATATTGCGGCCGAGATCGTTACACGAACGTCATAT
>JAIPRN010000048.1:0-50905 GCA_025469175.1 Geopemphigus sp. TES_GeoC_2020
AATATTTTCGGAAAATATTCCCGAACGGACTGACATTCGTTGTTTGACGTACAATTATGTTTACGTAAACGATTACGATTTAGAAACGAATTAAAAATTCGCTACTTTAATTATAATTACGCGCGTTTATTGTGTGTAAAGATTCTACGTACTTAAATAAAATATACGAAACGATCGAACGAAATTGGAATTTATTAACTTTTCCGTTATTTATCGATTCGTGACAAAAAAATTTTATTTCTCGCGAGAAATTAAAGACTTTCCGAAATATAATTACGATTATTACCACAAATAAGGGTAATTTTTTAAAAATACCGGTAAGACGGTATCGTGCGTTACTATCGACTATTAGGTTATGTAAATATATGATTATTTTTTTGCCTTCGTGAATTATACTAGCATATTTTGTTTTCCTGCTGCACACATGGGTGTGTAACACACTTCAAAATCGATTATACACACATTTTGAGATTAAATCTGTTAAAAACGACGGATTAATATTTATTCGCTTATCAGCGCGAATAAAATGATAAAAACTAACGATAAAACGTACGTAATAGTACAACAAATCATTGGTTACCTTCATCGTCAACGAGTCGTTATAAATCGATTTTTCAACGGAAATCCGATTAATTAAACTCGTATCGTTGCAATTACGCGCGACGAATTGCGTACGACAACTTTCTTAATTTCGTATCGCGCGTTTGTTGTTTCGTACTTGAAAGTGTAGTCAACAGTTATATACTTTACAGTAGGCAAACGTGACCGATAGAGTAGCTATAAGCAGAAATCTCGTGACGAAACGTCGCAAAACTTTATGAATAGGGGTACCGTATAGAAAAAAATGATATACGGTTAATTAAAAATCCGAATATTTCGATTATTAAATCTGAATAACGAAATAAAATTCTATACGAATATTTTAACGCTTTCTAGTTCAACGATATCATTAGGAATCGGGTTAGTTTGTTCTTATCCTTCTAGTAAAGTAAATAACGAACGTAGAATAGTGTAACAAAAATTAGAATATGTATTCCGTTAAGAAAAAAGTAAATAAAATATTTTATTTTTCTTAAAACGAATTGACGAAAACGAAACAAAAAATGTACCGAGGATAAGTTTTAATAAATAAACGTATAACCTTTAAGAAAAAAGCGGTTTATTAAAAATCTATAAATTCTATTGAAAAGTAATTTAGGATATCACCAAATTGTTCATATTTAATTAATAGACGTGATTAATTACATACATAAAATACGTAAAAATTTACGAAATAACTGAAACGGAAACAAAGTAATACGTTTTTTGGAAAATATCGGTGTATAATTCTTTCTGTTTCTCGTTCCATATAGTCACGAACCAAGCAATAACGTAATATATTTTTTACGAAGGAAATAAAAGAAAAAACTAAATTGAAAAAAAATATAAAAGGTGTTCACTAGTACAAGAAAAATTGAGTGGAGAACTTGTATCTTTTATCTTGTATAACGTGAAATAACTAATGTATATTGGTCTTTTTAAAGTACTGTAATGAATAGATTTTCCAACAAATATGTTAAAAAATAGCGCACATTGTTTTTTTATCGATCGCTTTTCGTTTTAGACAAAAAAAACTATTTCGTCCCTTTGACTTATAATAGCGAGTTTTTAAAAACACAAATACGGATACTTCCGAACTGATAGCTGTTTGCGCACACGCACACTTGATTTAAAAACTAAGCGTTAATTTCCTTTTAAACGAAAGTATTTACGAGAATTATTACGAAATCAATTCGTTTTCTTTCCTCTAAAACGTAAAAAATAAATTCTAATTTAAATTTAAACCAATTACTATATCATACCCTATCGTTAATAAGTAATTAGTTAGCGTGCGTACGTTTCAATCGTGGTTGAATTAATTCCAACTGTGGTATGTAAGACCGTCAGTTATTGTCGAAATCGTGAAAAAATATAATAAGTTTACCGACAATCCAAAAACAACGAATCATCGCGTAATTTCGGTTTTAACAAAATACCAGAGGATTGTAATTTCGAGTAGCCGGTTATAGTGACCTACTTATCGGTTTAAAACCCAATTTCATTTATTACTGTATTCGCGTTATAGTTGTATATTCGTGGGTTGTTTGTGGATTTTGAATACTTACGCATATATATATATGTATGTGTTATAACCGAAACGATTTTCATTTTTAATTCAAAGGCGGACGACATTTAACGGCGAAACGGTTGGCGAAAGAAAGGTATAGAAAAACATACGTGTGATTTTCGTGGATAGAGGATAGCGGAGAGAAATTGATTAAAATGGGGTTTACGTTACAACCCGATGGTCTAAAAGACAATAATTCAACGTTGCCAAATGCGTAACGATTAATACACTTCGAACTTGGAAAGAAAAGATGCTGATTCCGATTTTTCTCGTAAGACCTCGTGACAACTGGTCGAGTTTCGAAATCACGTCGGTTAAAAATCGACATCGTATTACTACTCTTTGTACTCGGATTAATTAATCGAGTTTTCAATAAGAATTTAAACTTTCGTCAAGCGCTTTTACGTGCTCGCACGACCCGCGTAAATACGCCGCGAACGAAATTAAACGCCGTACGGTGGTGTATTCGACGTCGTATTGTTTTTATTCGCTGCCGAATTCGTGAATTTTCTATCGATATCGGCGATCGTATACGGTCAAATCGAATATATCAGTTAATCATTGTCGCGACTAACGAGGGAGCGCTTAGTCTCCCGTCCGTTCAACACAAACGAGAATTTCGGCCCCGATAGTGTATTCCGTACGAATTTCGTTATAAAACGCGCGCGTTTAGACGCGTCGACAAAAACATTATTTTTTCCGCGTCCCCTAGTTTGACCGTTAACTGAAATCGACAAGACTAAACGGAACCCGAACTAGTTTAATCTCAACGACGACGATACTTTTACAGCGCGCCGGCGGACTATCGTGTGTGTTCATTTTTTCCAGCGGAGGTTCGACGAACTGACAATTGTAACGTTCAAAAATCGTAATAGTTAATAGTTACTAAATATATATATATATTTACAAACGAATACTCGGATTTCGGTATCCGGGTATTACAGAATGGAATAATGGACAAAGGTCGTGAATAGTGGCCGATTCGGTAGCAAGGGCGGGGCGATACGTCAAATTCGGGAATACAAATGACGGAAGTGTGTATATTACGTTTAATTCGAAACGACCGGTAACAACTTAACGACACCATTATGTCGTTGGATTTAAACACGTATAAATCAATCCCTGGAATATGTTATTGTTGCTATCGATAATACGAGTTCGTTAGGGTTTTTTGTTTATACGTTCGACGTCTATCCCGCACGATTTAGTGAAACACGTTTTTCGAACGGACCGGATCCACGGCGATTTTACGGACAAACATTTATTCGCTTCTTTTTCGTTAAATTTCGAAAATTAATTTCGTTAAATCCGCCGCCGTTTACGACCGATACTGATTGTCGCGCTCCTGTTTAAACACTTTTAATTTGCGCGATCTATACGACGACCTCGTGGAATTCCCTCGTTTATAATCGCGTACGTAAGAAGAACGCGGTGTAGTGCGCCCGCTAAAGCCCTCAACCTAAAGACGCGACGCAAGTAGCGCTGATGGAATTCACGAAACGGATATACGCGTTTCCCTTACTAAACTCGTTGTACATGGTTGCTGATAGGAATACGGCTCGAGTGTACGACACATTATCGTGAAAATAATACGTCCACAATTGTTGAGGCCGGTAAATAAAACGTTAAACGCCGTACGACGTAGCCGCCGTAGTATTAGCATACGTACGAGGAGCGAATCTGAAACAAACGTTCTAAATATAATCTATAAAACGGGCCGCCGAGTCGGTTTAGAAACTCCACGACGAGAAAAGTCGAATTTCGAACGTTAATAATCATTCGTTAGCCTACGATCGGTAATAATGAGTACGATAACGCGAATGCCGGTGGGAAAATGATCGTATCGTTGGTACGCGACAAACGGTTGAACGCGACATATTTACGTTTAATCGTAAAAACTCGAAAAAGAAAATTGCGTACGTATAATAGCCGTACGAGTGTGTACACTGTATCCTAAAGTCTTTATTAGTCGACGGTGAATTCAAATACGAGGCGCCTGGAAAAAAGCGCGTAAAACGTTTGCGACGATATTATTATTATTATTATTATTACCTACATAGAGTGCGACCCAGCCGCGTATATTTTATCCGACTTCAAATTACGTTCTAATCTCCATATTCCTAGATAAAGCGTCATAGCGATTCGAGTAGTTACTGTTCGGTGCGGTAAGTCCCTTCTTGACGTTAAGTCACCGTTTTAATAAAATACCGTTTGAATTAAATAACCTAACTGCGGCGTCTGAATGTAACGCGATAAATTCGAATATAGCAGGCCGGTACGGAGGGAAAGCGAAAATAATTTGTCCGTACTAATCATATAAAACGGTAAATCAAAAGATAATCGTTTCAATTTAACAACAGCGAACGTTTAAAACGAGAATAAAACGCCGTAAGAACTCTCGAACCGTCTTTAATAAAAACACGCTAAACGGGTAATTTATCGCTCGATTTCCATTTCACATTATCACGGTAGAATAATCGAAATTAACAAATTTAAATACGTTAGTTTTTATTACTATTTGTTTTTACGTTTTGAAATATTATTTTTTAATAGTTCTATTATATATTCATCCAATAACAGCCATAATAGGAACTGTTTAAACGCCATTTGTTATTCATTTATTCCCTCGGTTTTAGAGCGCACGAACGATGTTTTTTAACAACAAAAAATACACGAACGATCGAAATCTAAACAAACTATATCTAATGTAAACATATATACACACACACGTACATTTGTGAATGAAATAAAATATTTAACAGTCGGAACCTATTTCCCATCGATTTACTGATGCTAATTTTTTCTTCGTCATTAATACACGAAAATAACGTGAATACAATTATTAACGTCGAACGTCGCTAAACGTTAATAAATATACGAAAAAAAATCGAAATTAAATTTACGAAAATTCAAAAGATCCGATAATATACTTTTTCCGAAAAGAATATCGGTTAGGCAAATTTCGAAAAGTGGCGGAGGTTTGTTGTTGTTGTTGTTGTGGTGGCGTGAGAATTAATTGAATATTTTTGCGTATACACGCGCGCGTGCGTGTGTCATACACTTAACTTTAATATCCGTTACGTGTACACATGCACGTCAATAATTCGAAAGATTTTAATAAGCGTACGCACGAAAGACGATGATTTAGACATAAAAGCAAGACAAATAATTCGACCATTTGAAATGAATAAAATTTTAATTCGAAATATATATATATATTTGTCGGCTCTTCTTCTAAGTTTACGCGGCAGTAATTAACGACGAAGCGATGAACTTTTCGTGTTTTTAGTATACCGGATGAAATATTTAAAAATAGGAAAATAAACGTAGTTTTCGTTAAAAAATCAAAAACGAATTTCCCTCGATATAATAGACGAAATACCGACGAGTTCGAATCTTTTTCGGAATTCGACTCGATTAACTTATAAATAGTTAAATTTCCGTCTAGGTTTAAGGTCCGAGATAGTATACAAACATTAATAAAACGAATCGTCCAAATATTTGTTATCTCGTGTGTGTGTGTGTATTGATTGAAAATTTTGTATAAATGTACAATATCATCGTCGATGTTTGATTCGCGTCAATACAAAAATATATACGTAACGTTTTCGTAAATAAAAATTATTCAAATTATGAAACGACCTTACCCCAAATCTTCACGAAAAATGAACAATACGACGGATTATTATTTATGCCGATTTACTCGTAGACACGATAAATATTTGACGAACAAGAAGTTAAATTCGTGTAAATAATACGCTTTTGTTTCCACAAGAAACGGCAAACCGAACAAATATTAATTACGATTGTACGTAAAATTCCAAACAATACTATAGCGTCGAATAAAGAGACACACGAATAAAATATGCCGACAAATTATAGATTATTTATTCGTTTTTCGTATTTTTTGTTCACCCGTAAACATGCTCGACTTGATCCTGACAAATGTTGTTCGCGTAACTTTTCGAAACTAATTTAATTATTTCTTCATTCGCGCGATACACTTTTTTTCTTAACGTATAGTTTTCCCTTTTCTCGTTTGTATTTTTTAGCCTACAAAATAACTTCAAAAGTTCAAATTCTACGTCAGCGAAAAGGAGAGCGCATAAAGTATGTTTAAGACACCGCGCGGAAAATAAAGATGATATAGTCAAGGTCCATAAAGTGCAATTAACCGGTCGCGAATCGTTAAATACATAAATATATAACTTCGAATAGACGGGATCGTTACATTTTAATCGCTATGTTATCTCGTGTTTTGGACTAAACTTGTTAGTTGCTAAATAGCGGCGGCGGGGGATGGGGAATTAACGGATACGCGGGAACGAGTTCACGCGCCTCTCGCACAATACGTATCCCGCGCTCTAGACGAACCAACAAAATTCACTTTTTACGCTTAATATCGAATTCAATTAAAATCATTTCCCTTTAGCGTATATATCCTCGCTAGTGTGAGACATCCGTGTTCTCGAGAAACGCTGTGTGTGTTCGTAATTTGATGTCAATAGAATTCTCGTGGCTATAATAAACACGTCGACGCTTTTATCGAACACTGTCAATAGTTTCACGCGTATACGTCTCGAGGAAAAGAAAATTGTGTGAATGAAAGAGCAACCGTATACGACATTTACGAATACACTTACGTAACGAAATTAATAATTTAGCTACATAAAAAAAACAACGTCGGATTATTTTATTATATATCGAATACATTTTCAATTAACGGATTTCGTTTTTTTTTTTTTTTTTTGAAATAAATCGATACGTAAAAACTGTCGCGGCGTTTTAATCGACGCGAAACATGCGTGTTTTCATTTAACGTCATTTCGATAAACTAACGACGAACGAATATTTCCTTAAACTGATATCGTATTATCGTTAGTTGGTTTAGTTTTATTTATTCGTGATTATCGGCTAAAATAAACGACAATTGTGTTCCACTGGCGCAGTAAAACGCCCGGCGAAAGAACAAAACGCCCGATCACGATGACCCGCGGTACGGTTTCGTAATATTAAAATCGCGTTAATGCCGTTCACGTCCAAGTCCCGTCCCTATCGAAATATTTATATGCTCGAGACGATAATACGATTATGAACGACTGACATTTGTTTTCCGTAATCGAGACGCTCTCGGACGTTCAACAGCGCTTCGTCATAGTCCCCTCGAGAGAACACTCTCCCTTAAGGCTGCAACTTTTTTCGCCAGTCTACGACATGAGTTTTTTCAACTCGCGCCGGTCAATGTACTCGTAAATACGAATCTAATCGTCCAGTTCCCGCTTTGGGGTGGCGCGTTGTTTGTCCGAACAAAAATATTTTCACCCGAAAAGACGTTTAACGAATTCGTACGGAAGTAGTAATTAAAAACGCCGAATTAAAAAATGTTTCTAAAAATCGTTAATTTATCGACGATTCGCAGGTAGAAAAAATGACTTTATATATATATATATATATATGGAAGCGTAATGACACACGTAAATATAACGTAAAATATTCGCGAATTTGTAAATACTCTTCGAAATACCATTTAAATGGTTCAACGATTATAAAGTACGCAAGCCTTCATATAAAAGAAAATTAGATTTATTTTAATGAAAAAACGTTTAATTTTTTATTTACGATAGTATTGTATATTTGAAAAAAAGTTTATGTATAAATGGATTACGAAATTCCGAAATCACGATTTCTTTCAACTCTTCTTTAATTATATTATATTCACTTGTAACGTAAAATCTATATACGAGTATAGCAATATAGAAGACATTCGTGGGTAAAAATGGACGCGAAGAGTACGTACACACTCACAAATATTCGTCGTAATAGATTACCGTAGGTTTCAAACGGTTCAACTTTTATGATTTTGCTCTAGCAAATTACGTTTAACTTTTTATTATAATTTTTCTTTAGAATTTATTAAGCGTTTACGACCCGTGTTACCTGTAGTCAGGAATGGCTATGACGTAGAATTGATGTATCGAAAGTATTGGTGGCAAAACAGAATTTACGCGAGAAGACTTATTGAAATGCTTTCGATGCGAATATCGTCTACCCGAATTTGTGAAAATTACTTCGAGCGGTCCGTTCTATAAACGACGCTACGTACGATCGTACCTTTTCCGCTATAAATGCTCGCGTATCCGTTATATTAAACACGACCGCCATAATTAAATATAGAGAGTCAATCGACGGATAACTATCGACAACAATGGAATCATCGAACCGTTTTCAAATAAAAACAGTACGATAATGTCACGATCTTTTAATAATTTATTTTATGTACGTTAGGTCGTATCGATTTCATATTTATTACGTTTTCGTACAATTGTGTTTTATGAAATTGAACAACCTATACCCTAATGTATACTCCAATAGTTACTTCGGATAGTGCGAGACCGTTGGTTTTTAATAATGTATCGTTTTACCGAATTATTCAAGACATAATTATCTATTCACGAACGTGTCCATTATAAGTGATTATTTTGGGACGTTAATGTAAAACATTCGCTAATAACAATTACGTTAAAACGGAAAAACGAATTATGTTTGATAGACGGATAAGAGGGATTTGTGTAAAGCTCGTCGCTTCTTAACTTATTATTGAAAACATTAGTTCTTCGCCGAAAAAAAAATCCCGCGGATTTCTAGGCCTATCTATAATAGAGTTTAGATTTTTCGTGAAAACAAAATACGTTTTCTGTAATTGGTTACGAAAATTTGGGTCGTAAATAATTTCGATTATTCAAACGCAAACGCTAGGTTCCGTATAATACTCAGCGTATACGCTCGTTGACTTGTGTAATACTCTCGCTAAAATACGAATAATTTTATTTCGATTCGAATGAAATCGACGTCGAAAAATTAATATTCAATTATTTTGTTTTCAATAAACGTACCGGTTGTATGCCGACATCGGCTCTTACTGCGACCGAATATTTAATTGACAGACTAGCTGACGTTTTATACGGGCCGTATTCGATTATAATTCCAGACAAAAACTTCTTCATTCCCGAAACGAAAAAAAAAATGAAAAACGTACGTTTCGTATAAAATAACGTTTAAAATTTTATACTTATACGCCAGTGCGTTACATTTACTATAGCGCAAATAATTGTATAAAATTACGCCCGCGGCCGAAATGTATACGGGAACGTTATTCGCGCGTATTAATTCTTCGACCCGCGGTCACGGCGGACACGTCACGCGAATTCGATACGAACGCTAACGATTTGCCCGCGAACCAATGTACGATAACGTCAACTTTGTACGTATGATCCACTTGACGTTGAAAACACGACGGTTTCGAAACGAAATACGAACGTCGTTAATTAATAAACGACGACGAAAAATCTTCGCGATATTTTTTTATACGCGAATGTTAAAAAACACGAACCGAACGACGGTCGAATATAATGAACGTGTATGGCCAACAACGTAGGGTAACTAATAAACTATAATAGACGCGTACGGTGCTCAGGAAGCGCGTACGCGCGTAATGCCCACGGTTGTTGTTTACGTGTACTACAGGTTAAAGAAAATCCCGCTCGGGATTATCGACGGTATACGACGGGGTTTACGAATTTTCGCGTTATATTCTCGCGCCCGAAGCCGCACTATTATTTGCGCTCTTCGCAATTTCACCTGTGTACATTGCGTTTTCCCCGCGATACGAGTGTTTGTTCGGGAAATCCGCGTTCCGGGTTTCCCGGGCGAGCGCCTTTACGTTTCTATTAAAGACAAATAAAAATTCGAATAAATATTCGCCGAGTGTCCCGAACGAAAAATCGCGAACTCCGCGAGTTTGTTCCAACCATATTGGATCGATCGGTACACCGGCCGACGCGCCGGCACTAAACGGCCGTTCGAATAATAATCGTCCCATTTATTCCGTCGATGGCCGCCGAAAACGACGTGATCAACAACGCGCCGTATCGTCATCGTACGAATTCGTATATTACTCGATTGTAATTGATCGGCATGTATTTGGACGCGTTCGATACGTTTGTATTGGAATTATCGAATTATATTAAAATAATATATAATTAATTATATATTATTTAATTAATTAAAAAGTGTTATTTGTTTCAGCCCCCGTTGTGTAACGAGAAAGCGTGTCTGGGTAGTATGATATATCCGCCAGTGTACCATAACTCGACAGTCCGACCGAAAGCCGAAGTATTGGTGCTGGCCGAGGATTTTATGAAACAATATTTCGCCTCTATCAAAAGGTAATGTAACATTTCGATACCGTATATTTATAAATAGACGGGCAAACGCGGCGTAATACACGCGTAACGAATAATTAATAACGTATTCGGAATTACCAACGAAGTCTGTTAGAACTCGACGGTGTTTTCAATTTCGTTTATGGCGTTTAACGTGCCACGCGTGTCGTTGAACGCACATACATAGTGCCCAATAGACGTTTGAAGCGTTTTCGCGTTGGTGTTCGTTTCAGTCGTCCGGATAAATCGTATCTGATCAAAACGATATTTACAATTTTAGGCGCGTTACGTTCGACCTTAATTGTAAATCTATTTTGAAAATTAAAAAAAAATTTGTATCGGTCAAAAAAAAACAATAAAATTTTAATTATCACGAATAATAATTTGACTAGAAAATTCGACGATTTTATTTAAAAATTTTAAAAAAATATTAAAAATAATGATTAAAAACGTGATGTTTCGTGATTGGCAACTATACTACGAAAAAATGATAGATTCGCGGAATTTACGAGATAACCTAACCTAACGAAAGACGAACAATTAGGGACAATTTTTGGCGATCCAAAGTAAAAAAACTGAACGTGTTTTTTATAGTTAAATGGTTATATATATATATATAGAGAGAGAGAGAGAGAGAGAACTATTTTGACGTTAAATGCTATAAGAAATATTAAAATATAATTTCTTGATATTACGTAAAAGCCAATTAAGTGCTAAGAATTAAAAAATACTTTCTTACGTTATTCCAAAATATCAGGTACATATATTTTTAATAAATTCCTTAATAACGTTACTTGTCGACGGTCTTTATTCTATTAGCTTCAAACAAACGGACTTGCGTACATATTAAATAGCGGTTGATGAAACGGTACGAGAATTGAAAACCTCGGACGCGCTTGAGTTAAAAAAAAAATTACTATACCGTTTCATACATTACGGTATTCCGAAAACCATAAGGGAAAAACAGTAAGGTATGATCGAAAGATTAAATCGGTCGAAACTGCTAGTAGCAGGCAACGCTAAAATAATCGTACAACCCGAACAAGGTCGACTGAACGGTGTCGTCCGTTTGTTTTGTCATATAAAACGTTCGGCGATTATTAGTTTTGATCTATGTCGACGAAATGAACGAATGGCGCCAAAACGGAAAATGAATTTCGTCAGTTTTGTCCGCTATATTTATTCGACGTAGTTAAAAACGAATCGACTATATTCGGATGGAAATTAATTTTCGTACACGGTCAACGTAGTGACGTGATTGCTAACTAGTGTAACGCCGGCAAAAGTTATACAAGTCGAGTGAACGTAACGCGCGATTTTATTTTCGCTTAAACGTGCCGAACCCTCTTCCAGCCGCTCCGTAAACGAAACGCGTTTCGAAAACACAAACAACGTCCTCGTTCACATAAATATGATACGGAGTTGTACGCGATTTTTTCCGTTACTAATTTTTTCCGTATTCGGCGCGTAGGTAAAAATGTTGGAGAATTTCAAATCACCGTAATCTCCCGTAATATATATATATACCATTTTTCGTCCTCTTTTAGTCCTCCGACTATTATCAGTGTTGGGTATTATTATTTTTCTCTTTTACTTCGATTTTAACAATACGTCAACTTTCGAACTACATTGTTATTATTAATTCAATTTACCCGTTACGAAGCGAAATATTATACCGCCATAAGCCTACTTTTGTGGTCATTCCTTCGTCCGTAAACCGTATCGATATTGGCAGATATATATATATATATATATATATATATATATATATACGTACGCGCGTGTATTACGAAAATGTCGCGGATAGTATTACGTTAGTTCGGTTTATTCGTCGGAAAATCGTTTGGTGTACGTCGCTCGGCGAACGCGCGCGATTAAAAAATAATATAATATCCGTGGCGACCTAAACGCGACCATCGCGAATAACCGTTCGCTACTCAACGTTGTTCGTCGACGGAAGCCCGAAAAAATGTAATCGTCCGTCCAATATTCGTGTAAAACCGCATTAAATCGTTTCCGAAAACGACATGCCTAACGTAAACGACGGAATATTTTGAATTTCGGACCCGTATGTGTTGTCGCGAGTTCGTTGGAAAATTGATATCTATTTTTAGTTATCACCGGGGCGCTTCGGCCGTAAAAATATTATTTATCGTGGTCGGTTCGTTGTTTCGTCGTTAACTGGCCGTACATTTGTACGATACAGTTTTTTATCCCAGTTTTCGTTTAACTCCGTAACCGCTTTTGGTAGCGATTTCGAGGCGTTTTATATTTACATACAATAGTGTACGAATTTTACGAATTCGTCCGGCAATCCGAATACAACGGCGGCATACGGGAATATCGTCGGGCGTCGCGATCGTCGTACGATAAAGTGTCGAACTGTACGCGATTCGATTCGCGGCGTTATTTTTATTCGAAATACCTACGCCTCGAAAAACATTAAGTGTACAGAAATTACTATAAACAAACACCAACTGTAGACGATGTTTATTCTATTTAAAATCGTTCCGCGGAAAATCGTTCGAATCAACAATTCGATTGGCGTTACGCGTTTAGAGTTTTAAATAAACAACTTACCTACTACCATAGCGAAATAAATTATTCGCGTCAAATTGTATACAAACATAAATTTAAAACGGTGTCCCCTCGTAAACTTCTTTTCAGACTCCGCTAATTTCCTCGCAAAATAAATAATACAATATATTACGCCAACGGTAATTGTCCTATTTGTGTACAACGAAACAATCGTTGCGTTATTTCCATCCATTAGACAGTCTCATATTTGACGGTCCGACAAATACAATTCGCGTACATACGTATTCTGCGTGTATTTTTAAAACACCGTCGATATTTATTTATAAAGAAAGTTTTCTCCTAAATTCGATATTAATAAGAAGGTACATTTTCTAAATAATATACGTAAACAATAGAAGGAAAACAGTTTTCGTAGTAAAATATGTATTTTCGAGACGAGTACATTTTTCCGTTCGTTACCTTTTTATTATTCACCGAGAAAATATTATTTACCGTAGTTGTCGGACGTATAATATCGTCTAAAAAGGGCGCATTTGTCGTCGGTTTTACATAAAAAAATAAAGCGTCGAAAATAAACCGTTTTTGAAAGTAACGAAAATAAAACTCGGGCGTATTAAGACGAGCGCGTACGTCGACCGTGATTCGGATAAATGAATAATCGGCGCGATCAACGTACGCGCGTGGTCCCGAAGATAATTCAATATAAATCAAAATCAGTTTATCGCGGCGAAATTGATATTGCAAACGTATTCGCGATATTTTCTACGATTTTTCGAAAAACATCCCCGGCAAAATATGTATTAGACCGGGCGTGCGTTTAAAATAATTTTGTTTTTTTTACGATTATTCGCGGTACGTCCGTTAACGACCACATATTACGGCTTCGACGAAACGAACCGTAATATGGAGTCTACGAACGTGCGCGCGCGTTATTCGTAAACGCGAATTAAACGAATCAATTAGTTCCGCCGTAGTTACCAAAAATCGAAAAACGTTCGTAATTGTTTCCTTCCGTGGCTCCCTGCGATTATAAATTAATAACAAACGATTATTATCGATATCGGCGTATTCGGGTTACGGGTTTTTACATTTCTCCCCGGGCTCGTTAAGCCTTTAATCACGGCGACGTCTAAACGAAAGTTTCGCGGCCGAGACGAGATAGCGAATTTCCGTCCTCTTCGCACCCTCGTAGCGCACACACCCAGGAAAACTTGTGTTCGCGTGCCAGACCGTTCAGGTCGTAGGTACTCGGAGTCGAGTGCGTTGTATACAGATATATATATACACACGTAGTTTTAATCGCAGTTGAACCGAATTAGGCCGTTGGATTTAAATGAATCGCCCAAAGTTAGAGACGGAGGTATATTACACGAGCGGACCGCAACGTATAGCAGTAGTAGTCGTAGTAGTAGGACAGCAGCGTGGCTTATGAACGTTTAACAAACGGAGTCGATACCGACGGTTTATTTTTGAGTAGTTTCGCAGATGGGATACCGTAGTACGCGCGTTTCGATAAAATCGGCCGGGTGGTGGGTGGAGGATGGGAGAGCGGGAGAATCTCAGGAAAGTACGAGCGCGTGTCTTTTTCCTGTTAGTTAATTATCTCGTGGAACGGGACATTTTACATCCGTAGTCCGGCCGTTCGGGAAATTTTACGACTTCGACTTTTCCGTCCGTCCGCCACCCACCCCCCTGCTGTCCCTCGCCAGTCTACTCACGACCAATAATAATAAAACCGTCCGTTTCCGCGTGTATATGTTTAACGTCGCCGCGGCGTGCACGGCGATTTGAACGAATCGCGATTATTCGGGCGGCCGATTCATTTATTTGATTGGAAAAATAACACGGTTTTATCGAATAATAAACCGAACGGTGAAATAATTTACGCGTACGAACAACGGACCGGGCTCGGTGTGTGTGGAAACGATAAATCGGACGGTCGAACGTCACGGGGGCAATGTCGAACGACGGCCGTAAAACGGATATTGTCGCGGCGATTCCCGCGGACACTTTTGCCGGATAACCGTGCACGGGCGGCCGGCCCAGATGGCCCCGGGACGATTTGGACGAACGAGCAATAACACCGGGAACATAAATAGACTACCGGCGAACGACAATAAACGGCGACTCGATTACGATTATTATTACGGAAAAAACGCGCCGGCAACAAATGACGACGATGATAATAATCGAAAACCGTCGGCCGTGCATTTGAATAGTTTACGAACTTTCGGTACGTTCTTCAGATATTACGTTCGCGCGCGCGTCCGTAATTATTTTCCGGCCATAAACGCCCGGTTTAAGTTCCCACTCGTATTATCGACCGTATTCATCTCACAACGACCCGTTTCCCCGTGAATTAAACCCGTTTAATGTGTCCGAAAAACGCGTGTTTTATAAAACGGCGTGTTCCGCGATCGCGTTACGCGCTTAATATAGTCGACGATTACGTACGTTCGAATATATAATAACGTCGAAGAAAAATACGCGAAAACGCGTACGGGGGAAAAAAAAATCTACTACTTTTTGTTCTTAAACGGTCGACCGCCGTTCAAAGGAATTTGCCGGGAAAACGAGGGACGTTCAAAAGTTTCGTAAAAATAGACGTGATTAATTAACCGTAACAGCCGTCCGTTCAATGAGGAAATTACTCGCGGTACGTAAACATTAGCCGTTCCGTAGAATTTTTACGGGAAAACGAGCCCATTTATTAAACACGAACATATTCGCTTTATTGGTTTAAAGTCAAAAAGTTGTTTTTATTCAACTCGCGAACAGTATAAATCTGTAAGCGGGCGGCGAACTAGTAAAAAAAAAAAAAACGTTATTACGTATTTCGTCTATTTTCGTGTATAACGAACAGCGTTTATTTGGGTAAATTTTATACAAAATGAATAGAAATTGTCGTATCTATCGTTTAGGAATTGCGTTTTTTTTTTACACGAAATCGCGTACGTCTATTTTACTTCGACGAATACGGACGATTTTTTATTGAAAACTCCTCTAGTTTTACGCACTTGCGTCGGTCGTGTATGTACACGCGAGACATACGCGATTGTCGATTAATACAGTTTGTCAAGTGGTCGCGAGCGGCAAAATTTGCGTGAAAACTAACGTTACACAATTCGAAAAACACGTGAAATTGGTGGTCGCCGATTTTCGATCGTAGTACACTGCGCGCCACAATCGATCGGAACGCCTACGGGGAAAAAAATTGTGGGTCTTTCGGATTCTGTACGTCGTTGTAATTCGATGTTCCGTCCGATGTTTTGAAAATACCACGCGAATTACGTTTCGTAAAATCGCCTACGTTCGGCATATTTTCGTACGACGGATATTCGTTTTTTGTTTCGGTTGTTCGCGATTTTAAATTAAAATTATTCAAATTGAACGTTTCGACTCTCGCGAGGTAATATATATATATCGTATTCCGATGGCGATAGCGAACAAAATTAAACGTTACACACTACCTCGTATTTACGGAAAACGCGTAAAAAACAATTATTACCGGACGTATAAAGCGTAGTATGGTTCGGACGGCGCTCGTCGTTTTTGTGTGTACAACATTATTACGGTTCTTATCTACAATATTTAAAAACAGATCGGCGCCATAACACGAGCCCGTGTAAGCCGACTGGGCGCGCTCGAATAAAACGGACAAAGAGGTGCGTTTCTCGTTTAGATCCGACACTAATGATCCGTGCGATCGGGGTGCGCAATAAGCGTTTCGTAAAACATGTTCGTCGCTAATAACGCTAAAACATTAATCCGACGGACTTTCGTTTGTATTTTTTTCCCCCCCTTTTAAGCGCGATTCCGCCCATTTTAAAAATTTTTCCCCATAAACAGCGCGTTTTTCGCCTCCCTAAAATAACGCCGTTAAAACGTCGCACTATTGTGTCGGTCGCGATTACTGTAACGAGGAGAACGAAAAGACCGGAATTACGAAAGTTATATTTTTATATTACTCGAGTGAATTCCTACGGCGCGGTGTACGTTGCGTTTGACGAGTTCGAAACGAAAACACAATTTTGGGCGAACGTATTGTTTTACGACGATACGTGTTACGACGGCGGCTGAAAGCGAGTTACGAAGTTTGTCGTGGAATTTGTGGTCCGGGTTACTATTAATTTTCGTCGATAACGAATCAAATTTTAACGTCCGAATTCTGATTCTGAGCCGAAACGTGGTAATTCTTTTGGTAATATTCTCGATCGAAATATTAAAATTTTTTTCATTTTTTCGCGGCGTATTTTTATCGTTACGTAGTGGTAAACGACGACGTATTACTATTTTTTCAACCGCGCGATTTATATTTTATTTCGTCGGCGAACGGTTTTCCATGTAAAAGAAGTGTGCACGAACGATAAACACGATACTTCTTGGTATCATCTTGGTAACACGTTTTTCCCGTTTTCCAGTCAATTTCCTTATACATAATTATTTTAACAAAACCCGAAAATTTTGACCAAAAAGTAATAAAATTCTCGACATATTACGCGGATAATTTTTTTTTGTATTTGTAGTTTTTAAGAACACAAAACGTGTATACTATTTTAACGATTTTTATCGTACTCGTTAATTATAATAACCTATTTTATATTCAGGATCGTTCAGGACGTTCAGGATCGTTATCTATTTTGTCGTACCCTACAAACGATTTATCAATTTTTTTTTAAAATCGATAAAATTCTAAAATCTCCGCCCTAGCAACTTACTCGATATCTATAACACCCGCAGTTCGTTTCCGTTTTATTTCGCGTATAAAATTATTTTCGTGTAACAATGAGTGGTCCGTTGATCTTACGCGCGTTACTTTCCAGTAGTAAGTTGTATTTAGCTGGTACCTTATGTAATACGTTTTCCATTCCAAGTTGTCTTAATCTTACGACAAAATTACGTAAAATTGCAAAAAAAAGCCTAGTAAATTTCTCGAAATATCCATTTTTTATACGCGTTAGTATTTAAAGTCTATACATTTTTTACGATCTTGAACGCGTAATATTTGAACAGTATTTGAAAGTGATCTGTCGAGACGGTTTTTTTCTCGAGCGTATTAAGCTTAAAAATTTAGTTAGAAATGACAAAGAATAATAATCGTTAACGGTATTTCTCTGAGAATCATTTTATAAACACTCGTAGTCGATTTTCAAATTCAAAAATAATATTATACAATCGCAATAACGCCCGATTATGTGACGCACTCGGATCGACGATATCCACACAATCCGCGCTCGCTGCCTTTATAGGACGCCTAATAATGATAATCGTTCCGAACGAGAATAAATTAATTAATTTCGGTAGATTGACGGTTCAATAAACCTTTCTTTAGCCCAAAGGTTTACTGAAAATCAGTTGCGTATTCAAAAAACCATAAACAAACGAAATAAAATCTTAATAGGCGTTTGAAGAATAACGTATCTTATTTACCGTGACGTTTCGTATAGTAAAATAGAATAAAATAATAATTTTCAAAACTATCAGCGCGTAGGTAACGCGTACTTTAAGGTAACCAAAATGTCATAAACATAAACGAACGGTCGAACCAGTGATGTGTCATTATTTTCAATTTGCAAACAAGTATAAATAATAAATATAAAAATAAGTATAAATCATCGCGTTGGAAAAACGATATTCCTAACGGTACGGAATTCGGTAGGCGGCGTTATTTACGCATTTTAAGTGTGTTCAAACAAATCATTACGGGTAAGTATTTGCCACGCGTATTAAGTAGTCTATAATATTATAATACGAAAATGATACGTAATTCTATATGTTAAAATTAATTACGAGACGTTTTGTTGAAAATTATCGACTCGATAGTATCCCGATTCGCCACGTAATTACGATTTCAAACACTTCCGGAAGAAATTCCGATACCGCGTTACGCGGTGTTCGCGTTAAATTTCCATATATTTCTAAAACACGAATCTCGCGTTGCGTCGGAAAAGGAAATAAATAAAAATTATGTTCGAACAACTATTTTGTCCCCGCAGTGTGTTCGGCGATACATTTCCACAATACGTGGACAAATAGTAATTTAGTCGGTTAAAAAGCTTCACGTTCACAGTAATATACCGTTCGGTTCAAAAATCATATTTATATATATGATAAGAACGAATGGCGTTCTCGCGGTCATATTATCAACCCAACTAACGTACTTACACTGAAATATCTAGCTATCCAACGACTCTGTAATTAAGAATCGATTCGTTTGAAAACGTTATTTATGGCACAATTCCGTACGACTCTACGCGTAAACGATACGACGCGTTACCCCGAAATTATTTTAGGCGCCTTCATGACGTTCCCTATACTTTAGAACGATTAAATATTCTATTTCTCAATTACGGTGGTCCATAATTTATCACATGGCTCGTCCGAATTCCATAGTATCGTTCAAACTATAGCGTTGTACGGAAACTACAGGTATAAGGCCGCGAATAATTAATATAAATCCGAAACGTATTTGAGGAACCAGTGACGAAAGACGTTTAACTGTACCACGGTGTATAGAAATTGTCGAAAAATGTTTTTAAGGTAACGATCGAACGAAAAGTTCGTGCGCATAATATACCACTCCGACAGACTCCGATACCTATTTAAATTTGACCAAATATCCGTTACCGATACAATTGAAACGAGAAGCGCGTTTCGATAAAAAATAAAAACTAATCTACTGCGATAACGTGTAACGAACTAGAACTAAACAAAAATTAGGTCGTCGGTTGACGATTAAATATTCGTATAATAATTTCGATCAAAATACACCGGCAGCTATGGCCACTAGTATACACAATTACATATTACGCTGTAAAAAAACAATAAGGGGTTGTTACAAACAATATATCGATGTACTGTATTAAGGATATACCAGATTCCAATAATAGACACGTGGAATTTTACTAAATTACGACTTTCTCGATAAAAGATATTGAGAACGCTCTGCTAGAACGCTCACTTCGTTGGTCATGACTACATCACTACTGTGGCAATCAGCCGTACGGCTGTATAGCCGTTGGAATCCATTGATTGAGCGGAATCCTTAAACTCAGTCGCGGCCACAGGTCGATCGGTTTAAAATATATAATAGCGAATAATAAATAGTACATAATCGTGGCGCGGGGTACAACGATATTTAAAATATAAAATACGAACCAAGTTGGTAGTTTACTATTGTAAATGACTATAAGGATCGGCGTCGTTTTTAAAAATGATATTAGATTATTACGGGTTTGGTGATCTGGTCCTGGTAAACTTGTCCGAATATCTGGTGTTCTCTGCGTTGTTCTTCGTACTTGCGGCGTTATATGCCCCGCAATGAGTTTAACTCGGTATAATAGGCGTGTATTTGTGTTATTGTATAAAAACGTCAAGTCTGTAAATAAAAATAGGCTTTATACGTTTCGTGAATACGCCTAGGAACATTCGTGCACAATATTTTAATATATCGAGTACATTTACGTACGTTTTTCGTTCGTTCCGATAATTATTGACTTCGCGGAACACGTTTGATATAACGTTTACGCGGTTCCGAATTAATTTGACGGTTTCTAAACTAAATTGCTTAAAAATAACTTAAATCACGTTCGCTTTAATTATCGCGGAAATTCGTAACCATATTTTAGCGTAATAATCAACACGACGAATAAAATAAAATGTTAACGAAGTTCGCGAACCGACCACGATTATTTTTTAATTGGCCGACAAACGAAAAATTAACGCCGAATTCTACTTGGTACACTCTGAACGTAAATGTAATAGATAAGTTCCGATAACGACAATAATACGATACACACGCGTACGTTTGTATAACGTTTATATAGGTAATCAATAAATTCATAACGTCAACGTGGTCCGTACATTATTTTACAAAACCGACGTATTTATTATAAAAATATACGCTCGTTACTAGAGAGCCGTAAGTCGTGATTTTAAACGCAATTTTACGTTCGCTATTCTTGTCGATATTGAAATAAAAAATTACGAATACAAATCACTAAAATTAAAAAGTTCCCCGACGGTTTGTGTTTGCCATTATGTTTCACTTGGACCGGTAAAATGTAAAAACCCTTTTTAAACTTTACCATAAGCCCATCGCGTTCGAGCGCGGATAATTTTATAACTTAGTTCGAATCCCGGATGATGGCCCAACGCGACAATGTTCGGCGAGATTCGTGTTTAACTTCCGGCATTAGAATTAGAAGATCAATCGTGGCCGCGTTAGCCCAGGTGATTAATTTACATTATAGTTAACATATAAATCCAAAAGTTATAACGAAAGGACAAGTTTTCGTTTAAATATTAACGCGATTGTCGTGTTTATTACACCGGCGTGGAATAACTTCAAAGTTCAAATAATTGCGTTTTTGGGTAAGAGTCGGTACCGGAGGGATTCCTAGTCCCGACGTTGACGTCGTTTGGTGGAGATTTATTACGCAATTTTAAAGCGAATACGTTAATACGGTGTCGTTGGTGTGATTGATTTTTAGCTCGTACGTAAAAACAATAGCGCGCCTGTATTTGTTTTCCTAATTAAATAGCGCGATTAGAACGCAACGTCTAATAAAGGCGGTGGAAACTCGTCTTTTTTTTTACCAAACCCAATTATAATTTCGCCATTTCCATTTCGATTTCGATTAACGGTTATTAATTATTTTGGTTTTGAAATACGAGTTTGATTAACAATTTTCGGAATATCTCGGTTTTATTTAAAGTTTAAAAATTCGTTTTAAAGACGTCGCGGTTTCGATTTTGTAATACCGGATTTTCGAATTATTATCCGGTTGTAATTAGTTGAAACGTTTATTGGAAATACTAGCGCCGTGCGTATAAATAAATATAATTATCAATAGCCAATATTTTGTATCGTATTAAGGATGGAATTACAGATTTCATCTCGAAACGATTATTACATTTTCGTGTGTTTAATATACGAAAACGAATACGAAAAACACGGCGAAGTATTTTAATATTTTCTCATCGACCGTAGGAAAATTCTAAACGAATTAGTCCGCTTAGTAAAGCGCCGGCCGTGTTCAATACTCACTCTCTACGAACCCGTCACTGTAGACGACTATCGTTTCGCGTTAAAAAGTGATAATGGGCGGGGGGTAGGAACGCGCCGTAACTAAAAACCGATTCGTTCGCGTTGCGAAACACGAATTCGTCTTTAAAAAAAGTAAAAAAACTAATAATCCCCGCCGCCAGATCGAATCGATTAATTTGAATAATTGAAAACGCGGACGTACGTAACGTATATAAATAATACGTACGTGGCGTTCAAGCTCAAAAATAATAGAATAAATTCCGTCGCCGCGCAACTTATTTAATAGTTATGCAAATCACCGTAGCGAATTAACATAAAATTATTTTATCACTCGTCGTTCGTAATTTATTTACACGCGAACCGCCTTATTTCGTTACAAAATAAAACGGCGCGGCGTCGGGATTTTCCCGAACAATATACGTATCATCGAGAGACATTCCAGGAAAATCCAGACGTCTAGGAAAATCCGTACACCGAGCACCGGCCAATAATATATTTACGCGCGCGTAATACGCTAACTCGAGCTAATCGAGTTTAAAATTTATCATCGAAGACTATTAAAGTTTTTCCCGCTCCCCGACGTCCGTTATGTGTTCGAATCCCGTTAATTTTACGCGTCGTTTTACGCTAAATTATTACTCGCCATAACACGGCGTTGTGTAATAAGGCCCGCTCTTAGTTGCCGAGTGAAGCCCGTTAATCTATCGGTTTTCCATTTCGTTTACTGGCCAACAGGTTTTTGTGTCCCTTGGTACTTCAACTCGGGTGATCTCGGCACGCGTTGTTACTGTTTGGTAGCCGAATCGGCGCTTAGCTTGTTTCCACTTTTCTAGACATCTCCGCGAATCCGATACGCAAAAACCTACCCGATAATCGCTCTCTTATATTCGTTTCGAGCGATTTTCGTATTTTTCAAGGGCTCGATACGTAATATAAACACAATACGATCCGTTTCAACGGTATTTATCGTCGTAATAAACGTCGGCCGCGATCAACGTCGTTACGAATCGTTTCTCGAATAATTGTCGTCGATTCCAAAATCGAAACAATCTCCAAAGCACCCATGACTATACGATACTCGACCGAGCCAATTCGGATCGGAGTATACTTTTGGGCTGTCGAAAAATTTCCTGGTCGCGAAGAAAATACTACTGGAGGTGAAACACATACCGCGCAATCAACGCGGGGACGTTTATGGCGAAAAATATATTTTTGACGTTTCGTCGGCGCGTATGGTGTATTACGCTTCCGGCCAACTAGAAGATGCCGTATGCCGATCGTATGGTTTATTAAACGTTCCGAGGGCCGTGAATTAGCGAAATAATAATTTCGACGACGAAAATCGTTAATACGAACCGCGCGTGTCCGGTAAACGGAGGAAAAGGTTTATAATGGGAAATGTCGACATTTATGTCGGTAGCGTGGCGCGCGTGTATTTATGTGAAATTCGGAAATTACGCGTAAAAATCGTACGGAACGTTCGATAGTTTACAAAAAAACAAACAAACGGGGAATAAAATTAGCCCGCGTGTTTGGAAACCGAGTAACGAAACAATACCATTGTATATACCGAAAGTTTGTAGACGCGCGGTCGCGTCCCGGAAAGATTATCTATCGCGAAGTCCGTAATTTGTGTTGCTCGTCCCCGTTATTCGAGCGGTTATTATCTGGCGTTACACCTCCGGCGGGCGTCGACGTATTAATAATATTATTATCAAACACGGGCGGTTTATTCGACGGGTGTACGAAAAGTTCGCGCCCGGTTTCCGGACGATTACTACTAACGCGGCCGCCACAACGGTGCCCGCCGTGTCGCGCGAACCGGTAAACGAAAATGTGACGGAGCAGCTCGTCACACGTCGTCTGAATACGTTGCTCAACGCACACGTACGACGCGCCGCCGCGGGGCCTGAACACTTTAACGAAAATGTCCGTGTCGCGCCCGTTCAGCAGGCCGTACGTGTTTCGCCGTCGGCGAAAACGTGCACGCTTTTTTCGCCCAATATGAGGCGCCGCGCTATTTGTCTCGTGTCTCCTCCGGCCGGCTGTATTCGCAGTAACGCTTCGAATAGTCCGCGTAACGCTCGTCACCCGCTCGGCGCTAATTACGTACGAACATTATTATGGGTCGGCGAAACGGGCGTTTTATTTTTCGTTAAACGCGACGCGTTAGGGCCGTCGATTTTCGTCGATAATTTCGCGTCCGACGGGAAATGTGGTTATTCGCTGTTGGCCCGAAACGACGGTTGTCGCTACAGTAACGCGGACTATAATCCTTATTAACGCGGACGTCGTTGCTTAATGTAACCGGGCTGAAATCAAACCCGACCGCCGACGTCGAAATAGTCGCGGACGGCGTTTAATCGCCGATACCGTACGTAATAGATTTATAACCGGTCGTTTTAACGCGCGTTTCCTCTCAAACGTCGGCTGTTCCGGTAATCGAAATAATACCCGTACGACGGAACAACTATCGAACAATACTATTCCAATCGTACGCTGTATTCGCAAACACCAGTCGGGCTCGGGGATTCGTCGTAATCGTTTCGTTATTCCGAAGTGGGTCCCTTAGAATGGCCGTGCGTTCTAGACGACGGTATTTACGGTACATAGACGTTCGATTTTTTGGTATTTTTTGTTTTGCTTTCTCGTAGGTAAATTTTCCGATTATCGAAATTGAACAATACCGAATGTTCGCGGCACGGGGCGTGTTTTTAACCGATTTAGCGTGAACGCGAACACGTCGCGCGCGCCTGCTGCAATCGGCCATTCGAGGCGAATAATCTCGACCCAGGGGGGGGGAAGAACAAACGAAAATTATCGAACGGGTAATGTGTATCGCGCGCGTCCGTTTCGTTCGCGGTACTTGACGTGAAAACGGACGATCGGCGGGCGGCCCGGCGCTCCGAATAAAACGATTCCGCTAAAAAGCTGTACGACGATCGGCAGCTGTTGTCCGACAGTGGCCGTAAAACGGTACGTATTAAACGCGCGCGAAATCGACCGACAAACGGTTGTCGGGCCAAACGCTCGGAATCGTCGTGTCGCCGGAACGGATTATGTTCGGACGGGCGGGGACGTTCGTCGTGAACATTTCGAACAAATATGTCCCCGTCGCCGTGAAATAAACGTCCGAACGCCGCGTAAAAGACGGGCGCGACACCGTTTTCGATTAGCCGGGAAAACGCGAAGACGGTTCGAACGGGAGCGCGATTGGGAGAGTGGCGGCGGGTGGATGTTGAAAGGTGGCAAATGTTCGTGGCGTTTCCGTCCAGGACCGAATTACGTCGTAATAATGGAAAAAACTTGACGGCTGTTCGTAGCGCCGGTACTACCGTTTTACAACAGGTCGACACGGGCCGAGCGCGTATTACCGTTTATTATTATTATTTCGGAGGCTAGAGAGCCGTGTAATAATAAAGGGTACGACGCGGATTCGGAGTTTCGAACGACGCTACGGTACGAACTGTGGGGCGCGAGGAACGTGACGATAACGAGAAAACCGTCTGTTTGGCGGGCGATCGTCACGGTAAACGGGATAACAACCACTCACGAGCTTTGTTGATGACGACGTGACGACGACGACGACGACGACCGATACGTGCACCTTGGCCGTGCCGCGACGATCGCCGAAGTCGTACAGAGTGCCGGCGTGATGGGATCAGGGAGGTGGAGGGGATCGACGACAGGAAATGAAACGTAAATGACCGGAACCTTCCGGTATACGCCAACGGTATACACATATATATATACACACGTAGGGAAACTTTTAATACGAAAAGCCACTTTCTTCGGGCGTTTTATCCCGAAAGCGCCCCTCGTACGCGTACGTTCGGATCGTGTCTTTTGGAGGACCTCCGGTGGTGGTGTACCCAAGCCCCGCGCCCGTAGCGTGTACAATACACTTATCGCGTCAGATTTTTGCCGTTCCGGATGATTAAACGCCGTTGGCCCGTCGCGACGGTGCGCCGTCCAAAATACATTACGTATTAGATAAATAAGTAGACCGTAGTGAGTGTACGTGTGTATACATGTATTTTTAGCTTTCGCCCTAGACTTTCGTAGCTCGCGATTAAAGCACATATTATAAACTATTTACGCGATTATAGATGGTAAACAATTGTTTTCGCTTTAACGAACGTTAGTAATTAAAACAAATATTACGAGCGACACGGAGTAAAAAAAATTAAGTTAAATTTTAAAGCCGGATTCCGGGACGAAATTTAAGATACGGTTAATTAGAAGTTATTAGTGAGTAGGGAATCAACGTTGGAGAAATTAATGGAAAGCGAAGAGAATGTCGTTTTTTTTTTTTTTTAGTATGTTTTTGTTACGACGTAGATTTTGACAAATAAACCCGAGAATATACGTACATTAAATCGTCGACAACTGTCGTAGCGCGCTATAGTCGCTAAAATAATTATCACTATCGTTTACGGTTTAAACGAGAACGACGGTCGAGTATTTTGACGTTCCCGACGAACCGTTGTGAGTACACATCGGTCGCGCAACGACGCGCCTTTTTTTTTCTGTTACACCATGTCTCGTAAATGAAGCGCTCGGCACGGTCCGTATGACGTCTAATCGGGGCGTTTCGTTGGACACGGTTTCCGATTTTCCCAGCTGTACTAACGCGTTACGGCGAAACTACCCGAAAATTGCGAACAATATCCCGGCCAAATCGTCCACATAGTCGTTTCGTAGCCGATATCGCCAGCTCGCGGCCTTTTTTCGATTCGATCGTTAGGAAAAGTGTAATTTTCGCGAATCGGCGATTATTTCCGAATATTAATTCGGGTTTGTATCGACCGGCCGAATTTTCCGCGTATTCGGTTATTTTACGGATGATGAATCGTTCATCAAACAGGACCCTCTCGTGTTTATTTTGCGTATCCGAAAAAACGAATATTCGTTATAAAATAACGAAAATTCCGAATATTTCAATTCGTCGTAATGATTCCTACGATCTACGTAATATCGTACGACTATAATTTCGCGCCGCGTTTTATATACGCATATACGTTAATCGCGATTCTTATTCGGCACTTTGTCGATGACGATTATAATGCAATTTTAAATCGAGCCGTATCGTTCGTTTGAAGAATATAATTGTACGTCAAACTACAAATACCGAATATCTTAACGAGATTCGAAATATTGCCGAACGGTTTTACTTTAAAATCCTTGCCGGTTGTAAAATAAACGTTCGTTATCGCGGCGAATATTCATTTTCGAATTCGATTATTACGAGCTCGTTTCAAATCGTTCGAATTCACGGCCGTGGAAAATATTCGGGTTTTTCGATAACGCGCCATTAATACAATAATAACGCGATGGCGCTAACGCGTTTTGTGTATCGCCGCTATTCGTCATTTTATTTCGTCTAACCGTCGCGCGATTGTTGCAACGTGTAAGGCGATATTATACTCGACGCGTAGTTTTCTAATTGTCCTTTATTCCGATCGTTCGCCGGACGAATTATGTCGCTGAATTTCGCGATTTAACCATCGGCCGACGATGGAACATATTAGTAGGCCGGTAAAGAAAAGCGCGTTTTATACGGTCGCGTATCGCAAAAAGCCGGTATACCATACGAATTGCGGCGGCAACGGCGGAAATGTACGATATTAATCGATTTGGCGCGGAGTATTATTATTATAACGTACCCGTATAAAGATAAGACCGGCCACGATCGTAGCAGACCGAGTCACGCGCATCAAACGATTAACCGTTTACTGTACAACACTCGCCTACTGGAAACTAAGTCTAAAATACACGCGACGGTTTTTTTAAATTTCCCCGGCGACGATAATATTACTATCGCGTCTCGGCATATTAACGAATAATTATATTAGAGCATACTACAAGTACGGCTTGGCATACTTAAAACAACGTTGGTTTTTCGTTCGCCCACAATCGTCGACGGTCCTCCCCATTACTTTTTTATCGCCATTTGTAAGGTTCGCTTACGTATACATACACGAATTTCTGTTATAATATTTAAAACGTTTAATCGTAATAAATTACGTAACTCCTACGTTTTATCGTGAAAAATCGACGAGTTTTTAGAACGTATCCGGAAGAAATCGTTTCAACGACATATCTCGTCCAAAATAGCGAACCCGTTTAATGAACCGTCCAACGATCGGCTAATTGATACCAACGTTTAGGCAAATTATTAGAACGAAAATTTAGAATCGTATTTGATAACGATTTCGTCGGTACCGAAAAATGTATTTTGTTCGTCCGCCGCGGCAATAATAGGTAGATAACGTCATTACTAAGGGCGTACAACACGCGACTCGCGACGTATTAAACGCACGATAAATATACGCGAAAATCGTTCCGTCGTATAACGCGATAACTATTCCGCGCTGATTGCCGTAATTTCACGATTATTCGTTTACGTCGATTCGTTCGACTAAACAACGGTTTTCCGCCATTGTCGTTCTTCGATAATAAATAAACGGCCCGGGTCCATATTATTATTATAATAATATACGCGATTTTGTTTCGTTCGTCCGTGTTTCAATAAAAGCGAAGTTGTCCTAAGCCCACTAAACTAACCGTAGTGTTGCGTAACAATAAAACGGACGGACCGTTTTAGATTGCCCTACCGCCGCCGTTTATTATTACGTCAAAATATGGTCGAGAAGTTTTTATTGTATAGAACCGCCGCACTCGTTTAAAACGATTACTCGTTACGTTCGTGTTTTGGTTACGTACATAACGCGCGTTACGTATTTACGAAAGATAAGTTGGCAACGATAAATTCCGTACGCTAATAAAAAGCGAACAAAATCGACCGAACTTCTGTTGTCGAGCCTCGACGTGACGTCAATCATATGGTAAATATCGTTTACGGGTTACGTCCGCGAAGCCAACGTGAAATTTTTCTTTTCGTCTATTAAAACACAATGTGTTTGTGTGTGTTATTAGATTAGTTGAGAGGATGCGAATAATGAAGTACGTAATTAGTATCGAGGCCTTTGATTTTCTCGTATTTTTTTTTTGGTAATACGACGACTATATTTTATCGCGGACATTATATATGGAAAACGAAAGAACGTTTCGATTCTCCGACGATATACTACTATTTCGCCTCCGAGCATATTTTCGTAAAATGTTACGACCTCTACGTTAAAGAAAAAATATCGGAAAAATTGTAAAAGAAAAAACCGCTCGTGAACTTGATTACACGTCGGATTTGTGCGCGGAACCGAATTTCGTTTTTGTTATAATCTTCGACGAGACTACGCGATACGTTCGAAAATGTCTACCGGTTATTCGCTATAACGTAAGTAAAAAAAATCGGTCGACCGTCCGGCTAAACGCAGAACGTTGTACGTTTCGACGAGTCCCCGTTTTTCGGGCAATTTTGAACAAATCTTACGGAAATCCGAACGCTTTTCGATATACGAATTTAATCGGTAATAATACGGCGGTGTTTAAGTGGATCCAAGCAGTTAACCAGTGAACCAACAAAACGGCTCGCCTCTTTTTGTTAAACGCCGAACGTTAAATATTCGAACCGGAAGAGTTTCAAACAGTGACCATTTGAACGGCGTACGTAGGATTTCGCTAGATCGCAACGTAATATATTATTGTGTACGACGCGATTTCGTTTACCTACCTAGTTGGGTTTGTCCACGGTGTAACACAATATCGTCGATTTTATAGCCTATAAATCTGTAATTAAAGTGTACGGTTAACAAAACGAAACACGTGTTCCCCGTCGTATTATCGGATTTCCGAAAATCGAATAATTCTCGATTAATGGCCGAAGCTATTTTGAAAATCGTGACGCGAAATTAGTGGTAAATAACGCGAAGAACAAAAAACCGGTATAAACCTATTTTAACCGACCGTCGCGCGTACGCCACGACGTAGAAACGTCGGAATTCGATGGAATCGATACCGAACGTCTAAAAGAAACGTCTAACCGAAAAATTCGGCTTTTCGTGTAATCAATATAACGAACATTTCCGTCGTACGTTACGTTCGTAAACACTCGGGCACGGCGTATATCGATTATGTAACAGGCTTTATGTTTTTGCCGTCATTATCGTCCCGAGTTTTCGCCGTTTTAAACGACGCTAAAACCGGCGCGAAACGGTCGTCGGTTCGCGTTTACCATATTAAAGTTCGGATAATGTAAAATACCGCGGGTCGTCGTCCGCCGTCATTTCCTACGCGGTGATCCGTCGTGACGAAACTGAACTTTTCGAAATTTCCGGTTTTTATACGTTCCCCGCGCGGGCGATATGTGAACGAAATTACCGGCCGATATTTTACGCGCGGCGTATATTTTTACCGTCGGCGCGCGCGCGTAAAATCCGATAACACGAGCGAAACGAGAATAAAACGTAAAATATCGCCGAAAGTCGTAAATTACAATTTCGAATATTGTCGAGGCGTACTGTAGTTTATCGACCGATTCCTCGAAATTATATTCCCGCGGTTTCCCTAAATCGGAAACATTTCTGGTGGCCGAGTTTTTCTCCCGGTGTAGTTTTTTCCGTAAAAATAATCGTCGCGTGACGCGTCCAATTTACTATTACTGCTGCGATCGTACAGACAACCGTAGTGTCGGGGTAACACATTCGCGATAGAAATATCGAAACGTCGATTGTCACGGGCGGAAAATATACGGCCACGAATACACGTAACGGCGGTGACGTAAAACGTTCCGCGATTCGTTTTATATATTTTTCGCCTCGAACCGATTAACGGATTTCTGACAACCGTAGCCGGACCGCGTGTCACGTCTAGTCTACGACGTGTCGTACACCCCAAGTTCGGGCCGACGATCCGTACGATGCAACGTATCTCCGCCGCCGTTCGTCCCGAACGAAAATGTCGACGACGTCGCCGTCAAACGGTTTTCCGACATGGCGCGGTAACGCAGAAAGTACGCCGGAAGGCGCGCGACAAAACGTAGGAAACATCGCGTGCCGTCGTCGCAATAAATTTTCATCCGTACAATCCTCGAGTTTTATTCGATTTTACGTAACGTTACTACGCGTCGACCTCGTTCGACTCTGTCCGACAATTGAACCCGAAAAACGTTTCCTCCGTTCCACACGTTCGAATATCACTAATTAACTAAATTATAACAATTCGCACGCCGTTACGAGGGTTGATACGGCCAAACGGATTTGAAAGAAATACCGGCCGCGCCGAACAATATTCGATCCTGTTTTCTAGCCACGGACGCGAATTCCTACACGGCCGTACAATACGTCGACCGTACGGATTTCTATAAATTACGAACAGACAGACTTTCGGCTTTTTCTTTTGTTCTTCTAACTATTTTTCGGGGTTTTCCTTTTTACGTAACTTTTGAAGAACGACCTCGATTTTTATGATTTATACCTTAAAACCTACGGGAATAAATCGTCTATATGCAACAGTGAAAACCCGATTGATATCGGTTCAGTAGTTCTTGAAAAACAGGCAAACAACAAACGCCCGGACGTTGTAATACAATATAATATATCACGTATGTATGTATATATATATACGGGAAAGTCGCGTTACCGTTGTCGTTGACGTATCACGCACGAACAGAGTTTTCGCGTTTAAAACATTTCGAATTGGCGAGATCTCTCTATCATAATATCGATTGGCGGCACGCCAAGGGACGGGTATTGGGTGGAGACTCTCCGTAAACGGTCGGCTTTATTTTTTTCCCCTTTTTTTAACGAAGTATTGTTCGCTAACGAATTTAACGCTCCGAACGAAAAAATACGTTCCCACCGCCGTCCGCGGGAACGTACGCGTAACCTATTCAATTCCAAAATTATTTTTATATTTTTACGAAACGGTCGTATTTTTTATTTATTTTTTTTTCGTAAACCCGTTTTTTCGCCTTTTCGTGGGAGCTTTCCCTAGTTACCAGTACGTGCGTGTACCAACGCCATCGTAATAATCGTAATATTTCCGAGATAAAAACCGTTTTCGAACCGTAAAAACCACGCGCGGAGACGATCGAAATAGTGTTCGTAACGCGTTTCGAATAAACCCGCCGATAACAGTGGTAGTAGATTCGAGTCGCCGTTTCTCGCCGTATTTATTAATAATCGTTCGAAAAACGAGGGCGTTCCAGCTTCTCGCACTTCGCGTAAGTATACAATTAGTAAGTATTCGTAAGTCCGAAACCAAAAGCTTCGACTTTCTTTTATACCCGAAAGCCGAGTTCGCGGTGCTTTTTACAACTTACAGATTTAATCCGTGTATAAATCGATAAAACGTGATTGGGACAGGACTCGGGAAGAAAATTTTCCGCCATAAGCCGATGAAGTCCGCGTTAGTCGGAATTTCTTCACGATCCCGTCACAAATAGTTTTGACCTTTCGTCGACGAATAAATATATTTAGCCGGCGATAATTCGATACAATTTTTACGACGAAACGAAAATCTCCCTGAAAAGTACGATTAAACAACGCGTTTTTCGTAGTGTTTGTTTTCGTACGGTCCATACTTTCGTTATTTCCTAACTGGTTGTTATCGTCATTTTTTCGGTTTTTCGGTCACGTGATTACGCGAAAATTAAAAACCGCTCGTATTTGAATATATAATCGACGCGCATATATATATAAATATAACGTTAATTATATAGAAAATCCGATTTTTATCAGGTTTTAGTCGCGTTCGTTTTTTGGACGCCCTTTGTGCACGTCTAAACCGGAAACGAAAATCGAAAATACTACGCGAGACGGCCAATTAGTAAATTAACCAAAAAAAAAAAAAAGACGTTCAGGGACATTCAATCGGCCGTTATTATTATTCTTCGCGCGCGGTCGTCGGGGCCTAACGTGATCGTATTCTCGTACCGCGCACGTCGCGGAAAATTTCGGCCATTTATATTGTAGGGTTTAGATGTAAATTATATAAACGCTTAGCTCCCTTTGACCAATGATTCGCCGGACGATTGCGCCATCCTTCTAATACGATTATTATTGCAAACGGGATATTTGAATAATTCGCGGAACGACGTAGTGCCGTAATAACGTTCAAATGTCGCGCTAAACATTCGAACAGTCGAACAGTCGATTCCGGGCCCTGGTTTTCGGCAAACCGCTTCGTCCGAAGACGAATCGTACGCGATGAGTGAAATACGGGCAGATTAGTTTTATCGCGCTCGCGTTCCAGCCTATTTATATGGTGATAAACGCGCGCCGAACGGAAAACGGTAGTCAACTATTCGTCGACGCCACTGCTACACGGAACGTAATCTACAAAGATATTCTTTTCGCGTTTTTTCTATCGGAGTGTTGTACATTTAGGGCATGTCTCTCTGGCCAATTGTCGCCGTTTGGTTCGGACGTTAACGAAACGCCACTAATCGTCGTTTAACGCGTACCGGTAATCGGAAACGGGGCAACTATGCGCGACAATAACTTTTGTCCGTTGGTTCGTTTTTAACGCGTCGATAATTAATTAGAAATCGATACGCCGCGCCGTCACTTGGCTCGTCGTGTAACACACGTACCGTACCGGGAGAGTTTACGTTAGAAAATCGAAAATACGTGAATGTGCCGTAACGATTTACCGTCCGTATACGGCAATGACTGTGAGCAGTAAAATGTTGAAACGTTTTAAAAGTCAGAGATACGCGTCGCTCGTACGGGAATTTTTTACGATTGGTTAAAACGTTGTCGCGCGTGAACTTCGGATATGGTATTTTCAGACGACCGATTTCGTTTAATTCCGTTTTTAATTTTCTTATTCGTCTTAAAACTCTCCTCCAAATCTCTCCCCGGTAATCCTCCCCGAAGACTGAAACGACAGTGGCCACGGGACTTACTACAGTTACAATTTATACTTAAATAAATCCCGCTGAAGTGCCATCATTGGATGGCATCTTCAATTCACGACTCTCACACAACCCTCTCCACCCATCGGCTTATTGTCACCGAAAAAGAACAGATTGTTGATTATTCTAAAAAAAAAAAAAAAAATTTTCTGATTCGAAAATTCGTCGTGATACGAGGAGACTTTTCTAGTTTTTTTTTTTAATACGAAGTGGTAGAATAATTTCAAAATCCAACAACGATATACGAGAAACGTGCTAAACGTGACGGAACCGAATAAGTACGTTCCTCCACGATACGTAACGAATCGGACGTTTTTATATTTGAGGTACGCGTGAAGATAGTCAAGTTCGCATCCGTCGCAGATTGAGAACTTCGTAACTACCGTGAAAAAACGTCGGTAATTCGAAAATGAAATACAACGGTTACGCGTTTCGATCATTTTTAATTATTAATAAACCCGTTGAAATCCAAGATGTCTACGAGTGTCTATCGAATGATTAAAATGAATTAAAATTGCCGCTCGACGAAACGTATTTGTCCAAAACGGCTGGTAAACGTCGATCGTATTGTAATCTCGCGTCGACGTTTCTTCGTGAATAGAAATCACGTACGTGTTTTATAATTTCGTAATTAGCGGACGGGCCACACAGCGACGTTTTCTCTCAACGGCACTTGCAACGGGCCGATAAAAAAATGTAACGAACTAACGAAATCTACCGTCGCCACATAATAGCGCCGTATTTTTAATTACATATTTTACCGCTAAACGTCCATTCGTTGTTTCGTACGTCGGTTCGTATTAAAATATTATAAGCGAACAAGCGTATTTCCGTTCCGGTACAATAATCGATCAAATATGTTTAATCGGTAGTACAATAGGAAATCACTACGGGAATTTGGCAAACAGACACGCGCGCGGTCAACGCCGTCGTCAGCGTGACTTAATAGCTAAGCTAATGTATATATATATATATATATATATATTAAACAAAAACCAAATCGTCACAGAAAAAAAGCCGAACCGCAGTAAGATCGTTAGCAATTTATCGGAGTCTACGCCCAATAAACACTTTACACACGTACGTTTGGTTAATTCGAAGAAAGGTATATTGATTTTTTATTATTGAATATTTATATTGATAAACTTCCGTCGAGTGGGGCCGAATGACGCGATATATTGTTTCCTGGATAATGAATTACGCGCGTTTTTGTAATCCGTCGTATCCGAATCGTTACCGCGCGTTTTTGGTTCGGTCTTAAGAATGAAAACAAAACTAACGTCCCGTACGTTCGGTTCTTCGAACATTACGTGAGATATACCGACACACGATTCAAACGGTTGATTACGTCATAATCCGCCCAAGAAGAATTATAAAATCGTAATCTCGAAACTACCTATCTCGTCTTTCGTTCAATATTCTTCTTATTTCCGCTTTACGGACGACTTTTTCGAGAATTAATAAAATCGTTACGAAACAAGTCGCTTCCTAACTATTGTCCGATCGTTGAACATACCGAACGAATGTTTACGTTTCGAACGGGCCTTGTAAATATAGGTACCTACGTAACGCGTTTCCGTACTCGCGTTGTTGTTGCCGGAACATACGATTTTCCGATGTAATAACAAGATCGAAGCGGCGAGCGAAAACAACGGTCGCGTAGTCGTCGTCGAGACACGTCTACTATAAATACAAGGGACGCGAGAATAATAAATTACGATTTTAAAACGCCTATACGCGGCGAGTAATTATTATAATCGCGCGAAACAAACCACCCAGACGTCGTCATGTTGCACGCGTCCGTCAGTCCGTGTGTGTGTGTGTGTGTGTGAGAGAGGAAGAAAAGGACTATTAATTAGAGACCGCGTAAGAGAAGACGGTGCATTCAGTTGAAATTCGTCGTCGGGCGCGACCACGTAATCCACGTCGAGAGCTTATTTTATACGCGTGTGTCCGTCCCTCATTCGCCGTACTTAATTTCGTCACGATCGTACAATTATCGTCGTCGTACGATATATATATATAATGCGGTACCGTATTTATTGTACACGCAGGGACCGCGACGATTGTTGTATTGGTCGGACGATTTATATAAATAATCGGTGTTGTCGGTTCCGATGGACAACCGGAACATGTTTTCGTCCCTTTTTCGAGTCGATACGCGAGAACGCGAAAATACTCGATTATTTATTATTACCGCGAAAGCAAGTAAATCACAAAAGTAAACGGAACAAATCTGGACGATCGTTTCGGCGAGCCGCGTGAAGAAATCTGAAATCGCTTTCTACCGTTTAACCGCGCCGATATTACACGTTGAACCGAAACACTTTATCGACTTTTATCGTAAACGACCCATAATGAAATGCTCGGTTCTGGCTGGTGATTTTTATACGCTCCGTCGGTTCGTTCCGTTAACTCGGCAAATTATTCGATATGTTCGGCGAATGCGCTTGAAAGTTCGCTAATTTAATCGACGAAAAATTCGATAGTCGGCGCTTCGCGCCTTAACGTTCGTCGGTCGGAAATAAGCGTTACGCCCGATACGTTCTAAAAACTGCAAATCGTCATCTAGCCCGACAATAAATCACGTAGCGCTTCGCGGGACGTAATATTTCGGTCGAACGTGATTTTCGAGCGTCTGGTTACTAAATATTTATTGGTAAAATAATTTCGTGTTTTTTTTTTTTTGTTCATTCGCCCGTATTTAACGACCATATCGTTATTTAAACAGATCCAACACTCCCGCGTATGAGGCCAGATGGGAACAAGTGCAGCAAGAAGTCAATTCAACCGGTACTTACCAACTTACAGAAACCGAATTGGTATTCGGCGCCAAATTGGCGTGGAGGAATTCATCCAGATGCATCGGACGCATTCAGTGGGCCAAACTGCAGGTGACTTTTACCGTCGTCGTGTATTTTAAAACGTTTCCGCCTTTTTTAAAACCGTACAAATGGCGAGACGGCGTTTTACGTAAAATCCCCGTGCATAAGAGGTATAATAATATTTGAGTAGCGATATAGGCGGTAGTCTTAAGGAGTTTTCGACCATAATAATAAACGCTTCGCGATACATAAAAGACTAGTTACGAAAACAATTTCTAAACGGTGCTAATGTAAATTAAAAATAAAAAAAAAAAATACGTTCTCGCGAAATCCGACGGGCGAATGTTTTACGTTTTAACGAGCGGTATTAAAAAATGATAACGTTTCGACTTATTACCGGTGACGCGTGTGTGACGAGGCGGATATATAGGCCCCTTGACCTTTTTTTGTAACGTATACAACGTGTGTAGCACGAGCATACCGTGAACGATATCTTTTTTGGAACGTGTTTACCCAAGTATAATAATTACGATACGTAAAATATCGCGCGAATAATTATTTTCGTTGTTACCGTCGGTGTTACACGTTTCGTAAACCATTAACTTTTAAGTAACGATTGAACATCGTCGACTGAACCCGAATTCAAAATTTTCGGATTTGTTTTCGATTTCCGTCGCCGATTTTATTTAACGAACGAAAATTAATTCTCAAGATGCTACGGTTCGATTTTGAGTTTCGATACCAATTTTGTTTTCCGATTGTAATTCATAATTTCCGTTCCAATCAATCGAAACGTTTAGTGAAATAACTAATAACTACACGTTTATATAAATATGAATTAATAACGTCAACTATAGACAATTATAATATAATATTACGCGATATTTTATTATTTCCCCGATTGAAATGTATTTTTAGCGCTACGCATTTTCATTTCTAGACAGAAATTTGACACCGTAGCAGTACGTTCGATTTCAATTTGGCGTACTTATCTATGCCGATTTCGTTAGATGTATTAATTTTAAATAACGACGTCGATTTTTTAAGACTTTGATGTTAGTTTCAGTATTGCTTTCGATTTTTAAGGGTTATTACCGGTATTTAAAATGAATTTGACGCGCTATTTTTCTGTTTTTGCGTTTATTTATAGAACGTATTCCGATAAAAGCCTTACCAAGGGCGTACAATATAAATTCGGCAAATATACTACGGATGTTTATATGAACCGTTAAAACGTTTATAAATAAAAGTGTTCCGATTTTTATTAATTACAATTAAATACAATTAAATACAATTACAAAATACAATTATTCCGACCGAAACTACGGTAACTATGATTTTCGTGTAATCGCTACGATAAAAGAAAACGACACACTTATTGAGAAAATTAGCTTAGGGTCGTGAACGTATCGGTTTCGAAAAAAAATTTAATACGTTTTTTTTTAACGGTAAAATTTAAAAAGGTAAAAATGTTAGACGTTTGGGTTATGATATACGGGCCATTCGAAGATAAGTAGGGTAATAAAAATTCTAGAAAATAGGAAAAATATCTTTCGCGTATGATACGAATATTTTAAACGTACCGACGTAGCCCGCGCGCGCCCGGCTCCGAGTCTGTCGATAATTTGATACGACGATTTAAAAAAAAAAAAAAACAAACGCAATGTAGCCGCGACGATTTCGTCGTTTCGTCGAACGCGTCGACGGTGTAAAAATATATTAACTCGATCGAACGGTTATGAGGCAACGGGACCGTTTTCATGTTTGAACTAAATCGTTACGGAGTTTATCGCGAAACCTATCGAGATTTTTCACGGGGCTTCGAGACACAAACGTTTTAAACGAACCGGCGGTAAGTGGATCGTCGTCAATCGCTGCGTGCACAAACGTGCGCAATCTCGTTCGGGCGTATTTTTCGAACGGACGGACGAAGACGGAAAAATGAACGTACGAAAGATGGCGACGCGAAACGCTACGGAATCGATTGTCCGCGCATTCGCGGCATTTACTTATATACTGGCCGCTTACGGCGGCGGTAAACTTAACCGCAACGCGTGTATTTCCACGTCGAAAACATAATTTGAACGCGCGTCGCGTATTTTTCTATTAAATTCCGTTAAAACGGTGTTCGTTTTGTTTTCGGCCGCGTGTTTGTCGAACCGGCGATAATAACGTTACGCCCGATCTATTATAAAACGGATTATCAATTTTCGAAAACTTTTTCGCGTTCTTCTTATTTCGGAAAGCGTATAACGACCCGACAACGAACGCGCTTTTTCCGTTCTTTCCGTCGCTCTTGGATTCCAATGAAATTCGTATTCTTAGTTACACGTTACCGAGTTCGGTAATATAGGCGTTACAATATCGTGTTCGGTGCGTACGCCGTAATTATTATTTCGAAACGTAAAGAAATCGAATTCAGAAATCGTTTACGCGTGTCTATTAACTAACGTTTCGACAGAACTGCAAAAAGCTTTTCGCCACGCCTTGTGTGAATAACTTTACTTTGCCTCGTCGCTTTTTTAATTTATCCCACGAAATTAGACCGTGTTAGATATTTAGGGGCTTCGTATTTTTCTACTACGAAAAATATAAATATAATAAACAATATACATTAGACGGTTGTTTTTTTTAAAATGTAATAAAAAAAACTGAATATTTACGATACTAATTTTCGCTCGGCCGAATTTTTATTTTTATTTGTAATTTCAATAATAATAACGCCAGTCGTTCGACATTGTTACTAAATCACTTTGATACAATTTACATATATATATTTAAATCGATTGGATTCGCTCTAAATTTCGACAAATTTCCAGTTTTTTTTTTTTTTACAATGTTTACAAATTTGTAACGATCGAAGTCTTGGTACCGAAGGCCCGAAAATTGAATATAAGGTGATACGACGTATAATATTCCGACAAAATTTAATATATTTCAAAAATCGTTAATGACGATTCGTGTTCGGGTTTTACGTTAAACGGCCGAAAATCAAATTTTAAGTCGATTACAGTTTGAAAAATGTTCGAAACGACCGTATCTTTGGATCGTAAACGCCCGATTTCCATTTTCTCGGCTAATCAACAATAAATAATAATACGTAAAACAAAAACGTCACCGAGACGTTCGATGCGATTGAAGGAGTGAGTACGAGACGAGATGATCGGTGGTTTTCAATTATTTCGTTAACGGGCAGTGATTTCGAACGACGTTTTTTTGTATTCGTATAATTCGATTTTCGTAATTATTGGCGTAACGCGAACGTTCCCAACGAAACAATTGGCGTTTACGTTGACAATCATAGGCTGGATGATGTACAGGGGAATATCCGCCGTACACATCATTTGTAACGCGCCACGACCATATATACAATTTGCACGTTAAACGTAAATACGTAAAACGGTTTTTTGGCGCCTCCGATACGGAATATTACGGGCCGAAATTTCTCCGGGAACCTTCGGGTGTGCAGGCCGAACGACTAATCCGTACGCGGCGAAAATACCGTACTATTTTTTTCAGATGTTCGATTGTAGATCGGTGACTACGACTAGCAACATGTTCGAAGCGATCTGCAACCACATCAAATACAGCACGAACAAGGGTAACATAAGGTTAGTGTACTTGATAACGCGTTACGACACGATTATTTATAAATATATATACGTATACGTAAGTATATTAATCTTTAAACTGTCTGGAAACACGAATCGAGCGCCCGTATATATACATATTATTGTATTCGCGTGTATTAGCATATTAAACAAACTCTGGATTCGAAGTCTCTACTAAATTTATTCTTCTTCGAACCCTCGTAATATACCGCGGTTATTGTTGTTGTTGTTGTTGTTGTTGTTGGTATCGATAGTGGTAGTTGCGCAATGGCGGTGGCGATCGAATAAGAGGTGACGTTTTGTATAAATAGCGTCGTCGAGTAGACCGATTTCGGCGTGCGTTTAATAATCTAATTTGCATACACGCCGCGGGCGCGTGGCGCGATACTTCCCCACTTCGTCAAATACAGACAGAATTAAATTCCACGCGAGTTTGATTAAACTGTCAGTTATTGATTGGCGATACCAGTTTTTGTCAATTTTCCGTTCGTTTCGTCGTAACAACGGAAATATGTTAGCGGCCTTGAGGCCGGGCGGATAAATCGTACGTTGAATCCGGAACAAATATGCCGCGACGTCGCGTCACTTTCCGACTATAATATATCGCGCGGGAAAAATATGCGCGCCAAAAATTTGAATAACGCGCGCGTCTTTTGAAAGTAAAATGGCCAAAACGCGCGGCTAACAATGATCTATGGCCGTTAGAACGTCGCGCCCGAATCGCCATTAAACGTTATGTTAACATACGCGTACGTAACACGATAATCGTTTCTAAAAAAACCGAAATTTCCGTCCCGTCACATTTCGCTCGATACGATCATCCGACCCGTCGGAATCGAGCCAAATGCGTCGATAATAAATTTAACGTTCCCCTGATTCGACGCGATCGTCGCGATTTCCGGGGGCGAACGCTAGGTACGGCCACCGTCGCGTGTACCGTAACTGCGAAAATCGATTTTACTACAATATTAAAAACGAAACGAAAAATGTTGCTCGTAAGCGCGTCGTCTACGCGCACCCATTTCGCCAACTCCGTTTTAGTTATTCTACCGCCGTAGACTATGACGCATAAAAACAAATCGGTTTAGATATAACTGATCTAGTTATAAAAAAAAAAAGAAAACAAACCCCTCGCCCCACTCTCCTACCACCGAAACAATACGACGGTCGTACTTTTTTCGCGTCAAACTTACTACCTAAATGAATATTTCATAACGTTCTATTCGATGATACAGCGAACACCGAGACTATTATCGTAATATTATTATTATTATTATTACTAGAGCCTACCGTAACGAATCGCGCGTCCGTATTTTGTAGTAAGAAAACGGGGGGGGGGGGAGAGAGAGGGAAGGAATTTCAAAAACGTTCTTCGGTCTGCGATAACATTACTATCAACACGTTTTTGTGCTTCGCTCGGAAAACATAACGTAACTCGATAAATAGGTACCGTCTACGCTTTTAGACCCGTTTTAATTTACCGACGTAAATCCGAAAACGGCCGCCTAACCGGCCCCGTTCGCGTTTCGTCGGGAGGACGCGCGGCGACGCGAATAAATAAGACGTTCCGCCTACTCGACTATTTAGCGCCGTAACCGTTACGTCCGTACATTAATTAATAAACGATCGCTGGCATAAATAAAAAATTGTGTGTCGTGCGTTCCATAAGCCGTACAATTGTCTGGGAAATTTCGATTTTTTCGTTAATTTTATAAAACGATTCTCGGCGACGGCCGTTAACATGCCATAAATGTCGTTCCCGTAATTGCGACAAAAAATGTGAATCCGTCGAACGACCCGTTAAACAACATTATTATATTTTCGGGGCAGTGTTAAACTGTTGCGTAAATATCTCTCGAAGTAATTTATCGAGCTGTTTCTAAAGTCCGTTTTCGTAAAAACAATCTAAGCGTTAAAATTGTTAACCGCCGTTAAACGTTAAACCGGAAATACCGATGCATTCGGAACAATAAACGGCGATTATTATTAATTATCGTTGTTCCTACAGCACGAAACAATTGTTTATGAAACAAACCGTGGTTCGAGCATAAATTTTCGTTATTTTTTACGACAATTAATTAATAAGCTATCTTATAAAAAAAAAGGGAAACGATCGCTAAATATAACAAAATAACTATTGTTTTCCAGCTATAGTCTTAGAATATTTATGACTTTCGTAGGTAAACGATAATAATGGACGGTAACATTTTTACCGAGCTCGCTCGTCTCCCGGTTATTTTTCGTTATTAGTTTATTTTCAGATAACACCGTCGACCGCCGTAAAAACCGCGGCGGCGTAAAAAAAGAGTTATATTGCCGTCGTACGGTTACTTCTATCTTGGGAACAAATTGTAAAATGAAAATTCTCGCGCGTATTTGTATTGCGAGCGAACGCGCGTAAACGCTCGAAACGATTAAAACAATTTTTCGGTTCGATTTATATGGCCGAGAGAACGCGATACGCAATTTTATTTGTTTTCGGTGTTTTTTTTTTATTTATAATCCAAACCGTAACCTACATGTCATATTTATATCGTAAACGTTATCGAAATAAAACCGCGTATCCGTAAAATATCGCTTTATATTTGTTCGTAATCGCCAAATCGTAATCGAGATGTCTTGGCAATTTTCGAACGTTCGATCGATTCCCCGGTACCGTTTTTATATTATTGCCGGCGGGTGTACGCGTAAAGAATTAAAAGCGCGCCAGAAGTCGACACGACGAAGCAGATTTCGTCGTAGAACAAGTCGGTTATTTTTTTGGTCAACTGACAGAACGTCTCTTTTATCGTACTTTCCACTTCGAATACCGATTGTTACCGCGTAAATATTACCTATATATGTATATATAGTTCTCCGTCGATTCCGCGGTAGTACGGAGCCCACGTTCGATCGAATAAAATTCGTCGGCTATACAATTATTTGATTAAATTCGAAAACAATTATCGGCGAGGCGTTATTTTAAAAGTTTTGCCAATCAAGAATACGATAAATATATGAAATTTAATTTCCTGCGTGGCCCAATATCGCGCTCCCTCTCTCTCGCTCTCACTTATTACGGTACACGATATACAGATACTGTTAGTATATATATATATACATACACACGTTTATCAACGAACTTAGAAGTAAAATGGAATGGATTTTGCATTTAGGAATACCAATGAACTCGACAACTTTCTTATTAACACAGTTTCGGTAGTAAACTTTACGTTTTCCACAATTATTTTAAACGAAATGCGCGCGCACACACACCTATCCGATATTAACGTTCCCGGTATTTACCTACCTACTATTGTCAATCTCGAAGCGTAATATATCAAAAATAATCGCGATGAAACTTCGCAGTCGTTAAACGAATAAAATCGTACGTACGCTTATGTCGTAGTTCGAATTTAAGACCGTTTCGAATTTCACGGGGAAAAAAACGAATAATTATAGGTTACTAGCCGAAATTGGCTTTTCGATGTTTTTCAACGATGCCGATATAATATCCGTCCGTTGACCGTCGAACCTCTGTCCGAGAGGGGTCGTTTGAATAAACGTAATATTATTTCGAAAAATATCCGTGTAATTTTCTTTTTTTTCACGAAAGATTCCACCGTTTGGGGTTTTTTTCTCGTCCGCGCGATCGTTCGCATATTTTAACGCTGAATCCGACGTTTTACGCGGACCGATTTTTACTGGTAACCGAATTCCAATTTAAAATCACCCGAATGACTTTAAAAACATTTTCGATAATAATTACGCGCCCGGTTTTTTTTTCAAACGGCTCTCGGTACAAGGGTATTTGAAAAATATTGCAAAGATTTCATATTGTTTCCACCAGCAGTTTAATGCAACGCGACGCTTTTTATACTAGCGCGTTACGTTCGGTATTTCTAAAATTAACGTTCGGTAAACTTATTGTTTTAATTTAAATAACGGTCGAATGTTCGCGGATCGTCGTTAATAAACGTCCCGAAAAATAGTAACTCGCGTTTAATTAAAACCCGTTACTCCGACCGGTAACGATAACGTCTGGCGTGTTTAGATAACGAGATCGTGTGTCGTATAAAGTCATTCGTACGCTACCGTGCACTTTTGCCGCCCGGTCTAGGCCTATGGTTTATTTACGTCGCGACGACAAGTTCTAAAGACGAATCGAAAAGTTCCAACAGCCACTTACAAAGTTTGGAACGGACGAGTCCGTAATAGTTTCGACCGTCGTAAGAAAATATTAACGCGGCGGAGAATAAATTTGTCACATTTTTCCCGTTCGCGTATCGTTTTTTTTGTTTCGTATTAATAAACACGGCGCGACTACGTTTACGTTAAACACTCGGTAGTATTTCGATTTTGATATTTGAATGTGTTCCGCGACTTATACACGCCGTAGACTACAATATTCAAATAGTTTTCGTGTTGAAAAACGTATCACATGACGACGGATTCGTTACAAACTCGGCTATTTAACACTTATTCGACGTTTACATGACGTTTATTGAGCACAAAAGTGTTGTTACTCGTATTATTATTATTATTACTATTTTTAAGTACATTACACAATCGTACGTTTTAAGATTTCTTTGGAAATATTTTTCAACATGTTTTCTCCTTACTGTTATATAACGAAGCAACCTATTAACCGAAAAATATCCGAACAATTATTCGAATAGATCGACAAATACGCGTGTACGTTTTACACGTTCTGCGCAATCAAACGGATTATCGGGAAGACCGAACTACGTTATTTTTTCGTACATGTAGTAATGTACAATAATACCGGCACGATTCGCCCACGTTTGTGTGCAAAACAATTCCGTGGCTTTTGCGCCACGATCACGCACCTGCCGCTAACCACGGAACGTCGCTTGTTCTTGAATTTTCGGCCAAAAATAAAACTACAACGACGCCCCGGTCTCCATATTCGCCAAACGTATGGCTCCGGATGACACACGTTTTCGCTATTTCCAAAAATGAAGAGCGCCTTAAAGGCCCGTCGTTTTACAAATCGTTCGATCCGTTTTTCTTTTTTCGAAAATCGCCGAGCTCGTAAAACACGTCAGTGGCTGCCGTCTAAAAAGTAAACGACGACTACGGCCGAACATTTTACTTCATACGCGCCGACGGAATAAAAATGAAAAAAACGTCGGCAATCGAAACCAGCGAAATTTCAAAAAATGTTCCGTTTTGAACGCACCTCGTATAGTACATACATACCGCGATAAATGGAGGACAAATCGAGTAACCCGGTAATTGAACGGGAACGTCGACAATTCATTAACGGCCGACAAAACGTATTTTACCCGCGACCGTGTCGATGCGTTTTCTTCCGCGAGTACGCGTTATTGGTCGTTCAATCGGGAAACATCGGGCGCCCGAGTTCGGGCTAAACGCGAAATTCGCGACTATCGTCGGTTCGGTTTCCGAACGGGCGTGGATACGGTCGTGGGCCATACAGAAAACCGTAATAATCGCGTTGTTTTAGGCGCGCCATTCGCGTCCCGTTTTTACGTTTAGTTTCGTAAATTACGCGCGTATTACTCGCCCCGACACATCGCCGACGCGAAATTCGATCGGTCGACTGGCCGGCGTGCCGCTAAATCGTTACGTTCCGCAGGTGCGATTTACCCGTAAACGACCGTTTGTGTTCCAGATCGGCGATCACTGTGTTTCAACAGAGGACCGACGGACGACACGATTTCCGTGTTTGGAACGTACAACTGATTTCGTACGCGGGATACAAACAACCGGACGGCACAATCGTCGGCGATCCGATGAACGTAGAATTCACCGACGTGCGTTTCCGCAGTATTCCGCAATAACCATTTTTCGCGCGATCTTTTATTTCGCCCCAGCGAATAATACGCACACCGCGGTTCGGGCCCTCCCCTCGAATATCGTTATTCGCGGCAACCACTACACTATCGTGCGCGAACCGTAGCGTATTTACAAAAGCGTGTACGAAAGTTGTACTACGGCGACGCGATCAGGTTCTTTTACCGGAAGGGTTGGCGGGACGTGGGGGAAATGGAATGTCCGGGGGGGGGAAGAGGGGGAACGGAGAATAGCGACGACATTTTATCGCGCTTTCCGAACGCGCGAAATAAATCAATAGCGTTCTTAACTAAAGCCCGTAATCGCGCTTATTGCCAACCGGTAAACGTACACATACGGTGGTGTACGTACCCGTGTTGACGGACTAAATTATTTTCAAAAATGTTTTGTTTTCGACGGCGGGAGATGGTTTTTCGTTAAACTAACGACGTCTCTTACTCAATTCGATAAATAGTACCGATTTCAAGTATCGCCCGTACTAATTCGTATACCGGATATACGTATAAAAAAAAAAAAAAACGTACGTAATAACTCGGCCGTGACTCCGGCGAACTTTGACTAGACGTTTTTCGAAAAGCTTGTTCGGCGCCTAAAGTAAAAGGAATTTGCGATACGCCGATTGAAACGGGACTCGGTAAATATTCGGAAATGCGCGCGCTCCGTCCAACCGGGAGCTATGACAAAATCAGATTTAAAAAACAAAAATACCGTTCCGGGGAAATTGCGCAACTTTGATCCTCCTTTAATAGTTATACGACGCCAACGACGAGATGACATACGCGGCGCGTTTAAATCCTGATTTTCAGCTATGCACGAAGCTGGGTTGGCGCGGAAAAGGCACGAAATGGGATTTACTGCCTTTAGTGTTGTCAGCAAACGGACACGATCCGGACTATTTTGATTTGCCGAGGGAACTAATTTTGGAGGTTCAACTCAGTCACCCTTCGTGAGTATATAATAAACCTGCACGTTTAATTACGCGGCCGATCAAAGGTAAAATCGCGGCGACGAATAGAGTACGTCGAAATATTATTAATTATGCACTTATAAAAACGTGTTGTCAATGACGACGGCACGTTAAGTACTGAACATTTCCGTATTTTCCTACGAATTCGTAACGTATCCACAAGGACGTACATTGAAGAGCGATTCAAATATATATATATACATATACTTACTCGGTATTCTTCTACAAGTTTCGTTCGACGTATTATACGTAAAAATGTAGCGTCGAAAGGAAGTCGAGAGATTAAAAACAGTTTTTTTTTTTTAACGAGATCGTTCGATTAAAAACCAATAAACATTCCGGCGTATACGTCGAAGATAATTAGCTCGTACGATAGGGGGAAAAACCGATAGCGAAAATTGATTCGAAAAAATATATTTAATCTCTAATGGAATCTTCGGTCCGAATGACGAACTTACGTAATTAAATTGCCGTTTACCGTAATAACTTCTGTTCGCGTAGTTCTTAGGCGCGTATTTATTTTAATTTGAAAAAAAAAACACGTTTTATTCGATTTCGAACGCGGACTATTCGACGCGTTCAACGCTAAATAAATCTCCGCGTACGCGTCTAATAGGATATCGAGCGTTTTTCTATTTAACGCGTTTTCTCGTAATCGTGTATCGCGTATTTTGAAACCGCGGTCTCTGACAAACGTTTACATCACCGTCCGTCCTATACGAACATAGGACCATACGCCCGCGTTTTCGTATTGTTTATTCAACGGGTAACGTAAATCAATTGTACAGATTCGATTGGTTCTCCGACTTGGGTCTCCGGTGGTACTGTCTCCCGGCCGTGTCCGGTATGATGTTCGAGTGCGGAGGGATCCAATTCACGGCCTGTCCGTTCAACGGATGGTACATGAGCTCGGAAATCGGATGCAGGAACCTGTGCGACCCACACAGATACAACGTCCTAGACGTAAACGATAATTGATTTTTTTCGCTTTTACGACGGCGCCCGTACTAAACCGATTGTTTCCCGGCATTTCGGTAACTTTCAGGAAGTTCTAGAACGGATGAAAATCGAATTGAGTAATTACGGGTTTCTGAAAAAGGACCGGGCACTTGTTGAAGTCAACTTGGCCGTATTGCATAGTTTTCAAGTTGGTCGACAGTTGTTATTGTTGTCGTAGAACGCTTTCGATTCTAATTTACTTTGTAGTCGAACAACATCACTATAATGGATCACCACACGGCGTCCGAATCGTTTATGAAGCACTACGACAACGAGCTGAGAACAAGGAAGGGATGTCCGGCGGATTGGGTATGGATCGTGCCGCCGATATCTGGCTCGATCACGCCGGTCTTCCATCAGGAAATGCTTAACTACGAAGTGCATCCGATGTACGCTTATCAGGTAAACGTGAACAAGTTTGTACCGTCGTTGAACATATTTCGGATTGACTTTATTCCGAATCAACGCTTAAAGTTATCAAACCGCCGACGCGTCTGAGAACAACGTAACGAATTACGCCCTTTGACAACCTCCACGCTTAACGCCTCGGACGTCGGTTTTAAATAATAAACCGCGTCGCCGCAACGACCGTGTACGTACCCGTGTTCGAGCGCAAATCTAGTATTGTTACAAAAGTAAGACGCTTTGTTTCGTCTCGGAATACAAACGAATAACGAAACGTAAACAATTAGCGGCACGTCGAGCTTACATTGTAATATTTAAGTATCGAAAATGAAATCCGTGTAAAACCCGAAATACGCGAAACGTTTTCGTAATAATAATTCGCGGCGAAAATATTATATACTTTTTTCGAACGTATAAAAACAACACGAAATCGGAATATTTGTATTTCGGCGATTTATTTCGATATTAATAGACCGTCGAACGCTTTTACAGGAACCTGCTTGGAAAACACACGTTTGGAAAAAAGGGCAAAATCAAGGGAAAACGTTAAAGAAACAGCGACGAAAGTTTCACTTCAAACAGATCGCCAGGTAACGTGTAAATACACGGGCGCTTACGACGCCCGCGCGTATTCGATTTCGATACGATTATACCGAAAATAACACGAACTACGAAATAATGTTCCGCAGGGCTGTGAAGTTCACGTCGAAATTGTTCGGACAAGCGTTGTCTCGGCGAATTAAAGCGACCATACTGTACGCAACGGAAACAGGACGATCGGAAATGTATGCCAAAAAATTGAGCGAAATATTCGCGCACGCTTTCCACTCGCAGGTAGGCGACAGACAATCTTGACCCGCTTAATTACGTTTGCGCGTAAAAACGTTCGTTTAGACGCCGCGTTCCGATGGTAATTTAATTATAATTTTAATAACTACGAAATTTGTGAAAGGTAATGAGCATGGGGGAGTACGATATGACAAGTATTGAACACGAGGCGTTATTGTTGGTTGTAGTATCGACTTTTGGCAATGGCGATCCGCCCGAGAATGGACAGGTACGTTTTATAAGTTCGTTTCGTTCGACGAAACGCTTCGTTCTTGTGTCAAATTTAACAAAACCATAACCGGTGTACGTTAACAGTTTTCAAAAAATATTTTACCGCTAAACTTTTAATTAAAAATATTAGTTACATAATGTAATTCGACTTTTTTGAACTCGAGTTAAAAAATTAAGTATTTCGAAAGCATATACACACACACACACACACAGTGTAAAATAAACGCCGAAGTAATTTCAATTTAAATCGTATCTATTACACGATTTTCGAATAGATTTAAAAATTTAAAACGTCGTTTGAATAACGAAAACGAATACATTTCGATGTTTCTATTATTTACCGAACAGGAATTCGCGCAACAGTTGCACTCGATGAAAATTGAACACGAAGGCGTTAATTCCAATAAGTCGCTCGCCGTCAAATCGTCGCCCCTCAGGTACACTCTTTTTACGTTCCACGCGGGCGCGCTTCTACATCCATTCAGGCGCAATCGTATCAAGAAAAGTAGCGCGCGTTATTACGATTTTAACGATGTCCATTTTATTCGTTTGTTTTTAGCTCCGCGTCGTTTATAAAAGCAAACAGTCTCTCGGAGAGCCATCATGTGACTGAACTGTACGATTCGTCAAACAGAGATTCGACGGATGTTGACAATTTCGGACCACTCGGGAACGTCAGGTAAATTGTTCGCGCTGGCCACTAAATCGATGGGAACAACCATCGGCGTCGGGCGAACGCACATGTAGCCGGGTTTTGTTGCCCGTTGGAACGCGGGTCGACGACGCCCTTTAGATTTTTCGTAAAATTATGAACGACTGTCCGTTTTTCGGACTACGGGAACGTAACCCGTGGACGGTTAACGTCGTTAACACGGACGTATATCGGATTGCGCGTATACAGCCGAGAACGTCCACGGCCGTCGTATCGTCCGATAAGTGTAAATCGTATCGGTTTCGGTAGGTTAACGGTAAATGATCCGAGAATTGAACTGCGCGTGAACTTTTTAATTTGGCCAAGCGCCACCGTGTAAGTACGACGATAAACAGAAAAATAACGAAAACACGCGCACCGTTAGAAGCGGTACGTGGACGGAACGTTCGGTCGTTATGTGATATACGGAGTGATTCGGCGATCGGAGACTGTCGGTGGTGACAGTCCGCCGCTATCCCGCTGAATATTACCCCCGTTTAAATTACCGGACCGCTATATCGCGATTATTTCGCGGGCGCGTCGACGTGCCGCCCGCGACATTTTTTTTCAATACCGTAGGGCCGCGCTACCGAACGACGAACAAACCACGCTCTACTCGTTATAAACGCGACGGCGTTATTCGTTAATTACTACCTCTACCGTAATCCGGCCGGCGGCGATTTCTCAGTTCTCGGCTGACGCGCGAGTGTTCGCTCGCGTTATAGCCAAGTACAAAAAAAAAAAAAAAAGAAAAC
>JAIPRN010000048.1:54058-127639 GCA_025469175.1 Geopemphigus sp. TES_GeoC_2020
ATTATTATTATTATTATAACGGTATTATTGCACCGTTTATTAACCACGTAAAAATTGAGCGGATTTTGAGGGGTTGTTAAGATCACCGTGGTAAATCGATACGCACGGCTCGGCCCCAACGTCCCCATTTCGTTCACGAGGAAAATTATTCGAATTTAAAACGAGCGTACGCGGATACGATACACGTAGGACAAAAAAAAAACAATTCGCTTATAATTCGTCGTTTTTGCACTCAAACGGCCAAAGTGTCTATTAAATTAAGACTAGACGCAATCAACGAATCAGGCGGTAAAGAATAACAACGACTTTTTAGCTATAAATGGCGTCCGCGTCGATATTAAATTGCGTCATTTCGTCGTGATTGCTACGTGACTCGCTGTATGCGCGTCGTTGTAACGATAAAAATGAAGGATAGACGTCGGACGACGTCACAAACGTATTCGAACAAAAACGAAACATTTCACTAGCAACAGACTAAAAATAGACGAAAGTTTAGACTATACAAATAATATCGGTTGTTTTTTTATAAACAATACGTTTACTCGTCGATAAGTTATTAAAAACATTATTTTCCTAATCGAGTAATTTCGATTAATATCGATTCGGTAAACGATTTGTTCGCGTATATTATTATATTTTCAATAATGGTAGAATATCGCGTTAAAATTCGAACGGTATTAATGTTTCTAAGATCGCGGCGATCTTTTTCGTACAACCACCCCCTCCCCCCCGATCGTTATTTTTGGGGCCCCTTAGTTGTTAGTTGTAGTGTATTATTAGCCGACGATTTCGAAATACGGAACGTCTTGTTTCGCCTGTTCAAGCGTACGCACAGTATCACAACAAACGGGTATGGACGTGCCGACTGGCCAACAAACAGAACCTGATAAACAACAACGAAGACAGCAAGAGCGATCGGGTGACTTTATGGCTCGAGATCGACGTGAACGATTGGGAGAAATCGGAGAAGACCATGTATCGACCCGGGGATCATGTGGGCATGCTGGCGACCAACCGCGAAGAGCTAGTGTCCGGTATTATTCCGTACTTGCAATACGACCAAGATCCGGATGAACCGATGGAACTTCAAATGCTCAAAGAAAAACATACGTCAACGGGTAAAATCGATAATTAACGTCGAACACTTTTTTATCGAAAAGTATCGCGGGTTTTATATATATATATATATTTGGCGAGTATTGAATATTTACGAATATCGAATTTTTCTTATTTTGTTTGATCGGTGGACGTCTTGCGACGAACGTAATCGATACGCCGAATATGGCGATTAAGTATCCAAAATTCGTTTGTAGTAATGGTCGGCTAACGAAACGTAATTCGTTCTTAATCGAAATTTCGATTGATCCGGATAATGATCTTCGTAATGATTAGGTTTAGAATTTTTAAAAAATCGCGGTCGAGGGAACTTCGGAAATAGAATTACGACGTTCCAATGCCCTTCGGGCGGACCGAGTTATCCTTATTACGAAACGGAAATACATTTTCGAAAACAAACGAAATTACGGTACGGTCGAAATAGGTTTATTTTAAAACGTTAAACGCTACAATATTAGCGAAAATTATTTGTCGTAAATACGTATTCAATAAACCGGAGATCGTTTATCGGCTAAATAAAACGGAAATTAAACGTACGTGGTACGTAATTAGAGGAAATCGTAAAGTAGTAAACTCGTTCTAGATAAATGGCAGACCATCGCGCAATAAAACCGTGCCCGATGATAAGTTTCACGAGTGCGATTTAACGACCGTAGAAATCGTATAACCGGAAATCACGAGCTGCCCGGCATATTACTGGGGCCCTGTTGTTAATATAAAAATCCGAACGGGAGGTCCTGGTAGACACGGGAAACGGCGAATGCCTATATATAATTTTAGGGTGACGAAATAGAAACGTCGTTTGACCAACCGCGCTATCTAAGATACGCCGTAAACGTTTTGTCGAATCGTAGGGGTCACGAAAAATTGGTCGCCGCACGAAAAACTACCGAGATGTTCGCTGCGAACCCTGTTGACGCGATTCTTGGACATCACTACGCCGCCCACGCCGAACATGCTGCAGTTCTTCGCGTCGTGCGCCACGAATTCCGCGGACAAAAAGAACCTGACGGAATTGGCTACGGTAAGACGACGGACGGACGCTCGGCGTCGCGCGCGTTTTTACGCACGTACGTATAACAAATAGCGCCGTGTGCACGACCATAGGACGGCGCGGTTTACGAAGACTGGCGTCACTGGAATTTGCCGAACCTGCTGGAGGTCTTCCAGGAGTTCCCGTCGATCAAACCGCCGGCCGCGTTATTGGTCGCGCAGCTCACGCCGTTACAGCCGCGGTTCTACAGTATCTCGTCGTCGAGTCTGCTACATCCGCACAGGGTGCACCTGACCGTCGCGGTGGTCACGTACAAAACTAAAGGTACCACGAAAGTAACATTCGCCGCGCGTTACGTTTGTGATAAAACGATTTTAACCGACCGTTGTTGCCTTATTGCCAAATCAAGGTGGAAAAGGCGTGACGCATTACGGCGTTTGTTCCAATTACTTATTGGACACGAACGTGAACGACACGGTGTACATGTTCGTACGAAGGTAACGAACGTCCACGACGCCGGATGAAGGGCGTACACGAGCCCTGTAGTTTTTTTTTTCCGCAGCGCGCCGAATTTCCATTTACCGGAGGACGTGACGAAGCCGTTGATACTCGTGGGTCCGGGCACGGGCATCGCGCCGTTCCGAGCGTTTTGGCAACACAGATACGCGCTGAAGAAAATAAATACCGGTAATCGTCCCCCTGTTCACCTATTCGCGCGGACGTCAATACGTTCCCGTTTGCCTTCTTGTCCGCAGGCTGCAAATTGGGTAGGACCATGCTGTTTTTCGGTTGCCAATACAAGTCGATGGACCTGTACAAAACGGACAAGCTGCAAATGATAAACGAAGGCGTGCTGAACAAAACGTACTTAGCGCTGTCCAGGGAACCGTCGATCCCGAAGGTCAGTTGGAGATTCGAACGATTAGTAACTCTCGGTATTCGGATTTTCCCGTCGCGAACTTCGCGACACCTACACGCCGGCGTTGCTCCAGGTGTCGGTAAAACAATACTATATTCGGACGTAGCTAGGTACGTTGGTGCGACACGGGCGGTCGCCAAGGACGCATAAGACCGCCACGACAATATCCGTACTTTAGAAAAAAAAATTTGTTACGTTACGAAAGGAAAACGAACCGGGCGCCGGAGTTCGGTTCGGCCACCCCGTCATTGTTCACTTGGACCGGACGTACGAGAAAGTAAAAGATGTTCGTCCGATTTTGAATTTTTAAACGGTAATTTCCTATTACGCGAACGGTCGGTTGGTCGAATAAAAACGACGTATTTAACGATTAAATGCCCGGCTATTTAGAACGAACCAGACGCGTGTTTAGAAACGTTATATTCGAAATTACGGTTAAAGAGATTTTCGGTTTTATAACACGAACGTTTCCGCGCCGTCCTTTTTAATACGGTACGCGCGGATTCAATTAAAGATGTTCGCCCGAACGTTACTTTTAAGTGTATTTACCTTACTCTTTATTTAAATGACAGTCGCGGAAGAAGTTTCAGCGAACTATGTATTAGTAAAATTAATTACGTTCCGATCGTTTTTAAGGCATTTAATACGTCTTAAACGTTTTTTTGTTAATCTGGTCGGTCGAACAAGTCGCGGCCGACAACGTTGTTTACGAGAGCGTAACTGATGATTTACGCTAACGCAAACAAGCGAACTTGGCCGGAAACTTCTAGACGAAAATACGTATTTACTATTTTCGTGCGACGCACAGTTTCGTTAAAAGTAACGGTTTTGAATAAGTACGTCGTAAACGTCGTCGTCGTCGTCGTCGTACTAAAAGAAAACTGTTTATAATATTAGATCGTAGGAATAGACTTTTAGGGTGTATATTAACGGATAGTGGAACGTTACAATTGGCGGTGGTATGATCGTAAGAAAAATACCGCTGGCGGTGAGAACGGTAAGTAAGCGGGTAAGTTTTTTTTTTGGAGAAGCGATGATGGGTCCGAATCTCGTCGAGCTACGTGACTAAAGGGGTAAAACAGAATGCTAACTACGTCGTTGTTCCAACGTTTTCGTATTCAATCGGTTTTTAAATCGTCACGTACGCAACAATACGCGAGAGCACGTATATCGTGAAATGTATATATATATACACGTACGTACTTACGTATGTAGGCGGTTACGGCGTTTCCAATGATTAATCGTTTTTGTGCGGCAGACTTACGTGCAAGATCTGATGCTGAAGGAAGCGAAAATTATATACGAATTAATAGCCGTGGAGAGGGGACACTTCTACGTGTGCGGCGATTGCAAAATGGCCGAAAACGTGTACCAGACCCTGAAGTCGATAATCCAGGAACAGACCGGCATGAATTCGGCGCAGTCCGATAACTTCATGCTGGGATTACGGGTACGTAAACGAGCGAGGCGCGATTTATCGGCGACGGCTATCGCGTACCGTTGTCGGGACCACACCCCCCCTCACACCCATCCCGGGTAACACGGTAACGCGCGGTTAATGGCCGGTTCGATTCTCGTCGCGTTTTTCCATTTTTCGGCCCGAACGGACGATTCGACAAGAACGACCCTACACACGTTATTGGATTCGCGTTTCGTCGTCGCGTTCCGCCAATTTCGAAATCCAAATTTCTCCCCACCAACGCCTGGCGTCCGCGCATACGGCGCGTTTCGTTTACTACCGCCGTTTTCGTCGACCGCTAGCGAAACGTGTAAAATGGCGCGAACGTTTACGGATTGCGACGAGCGAATGTCGGTTTTTTTATTTCCCTCGTTATCTCGATTGTTCACCCGAAATCGCGAGCCGCGTATGGAGAACGCAACTTACCTCGTCGTATTTCGACTTGGCGAATAAAAACGCGCGTTCGGATCGACAAATTACCAAACGGCAATCGCCTAACGACCGCACCCGGCTGGGCTTTCGATACACGAACGTTTTCGTCGCACTCACATAGTATCGTTGTCTAACTAAAAATTCGTCGCGTTGAAATTAATCATTATTTCGCGCGTTTCGTTTGGTTATTACGTATTATTATCATGACGCGCTCGTCTAACTTCGTTAACGCGAATAAACTAAAATCAACTCAAAAGTCGCGATTCAACGCGTACGACGGGAGCAGGCTATATACGTACAATGATCGTGATTTTCCTCCGACAAAAGTACACGGAGAGAGAGAGAGAGAGAGAGACGATAAACGTACAACCGTTTCGTTCGTACGTCACACCCGTAATGTGCCGTCCAGTCGTCCAAACGTCAATTCGCTGGGTTTCTTTATTCAAAACGACATTTGGCCACCTTCAGCCTCGCGTTACCGCAGTGATAGTCGACGGACGGACCCGCCAACGTTATTATCGATTTACAGGACGACAACCGTTACCACGAGGACATATTCGGCATAACGCTGCGGACGGCCGAAGTGCACAACAGCTCGAGACTGTCCGCCCGGATCCGAATGACGTCCGAAACGCTTCCATAACGTTCAATTTGGCCTACAATAGGCAACATGTTGGCTAAGTCAATAGCGACGATACAAGAATTTAGGGACAAAAAATTGTAAATACTTTTAGCGCGCCTAGACGATTATCGCAATACGTATTACTACGGACCTATTCTACCGGTTTCCTTCGACGATTTCCGACGGTACAATATTACGCGACGCGTACCCCCTTATTTCCTCTCTGTACAACACTTTCAACAATAAAAAACTCTGTCCAAATACTCGTGTGTGTGTGTGTGTGTGTGTGTGTGTATACGCGGCAGTGTGATTACATTTCACGGGGATGAAATAACCGACTTCCGTAGTTGATTATTAAAACGCTCGACTAAAACACGCGAATCGAAACACCCCAGGAGGCGTTCCGTTCGCGAACCGCACGTGTTCGTCCGTCCGTCCCTCGTCGCTTACGCGTTGTTTTTTTTAACTTACGACTTTCTGGAACGATCCGTGGCGTTCGTACATCCAAAACGCGCGTTTCAGTTTCCGATCCCGGCCGAACGAAATCCGTATCGTTCACGTAATACCGGTTACGCAACACGGTCGGGCGAAACGCGATTATTCATCGGCCGGTCGCATATTTCGAACGACGAGCGTAATTTACCGTGTTGCGTAAATGCGGCACGGGGGCGACGGACATACGGGCGCGTCTTCGATTGACCCAAAGGGACGGGGACGCGATATTGTCGCGTTACGGTCTGGAGTTGTAAACCGGATGCGCCTCCCCCGGGAGGGGAATTCGCCAAATTTGCTCTGTCGAATTTCGTCCTAAGAATTTCGTACTTTCCGCCCGACGCTATCCACTTAAATCACGTGTCTGAACCTCCGGAGAGGGGGGGCAGACACGCGTACTTTTGTTCGCACCATTCAAACAGTCGCTACGGACGTCGCGTTATTCGGCGAGTCCGGCGGCTAAAAGTTAATTAGACACCACACCGAAACTAATGTATATATATATATATATATATATATGTCCAATCCGAATCTTTTCGCGAACGAAAATTCTCTCGCGTAAAAAAACGCGTCGTCCGTTACAAATAATACCGACATCGTCGTATTGTACGCGTTCGAAAATCCCGACGTTTTAACGTTAATAATAATACTTAAACGACGCGATCTTTCTACATTAATACCCGCATCTATTTAACGTGTCAATTTGTTCTACTAACGTTTTTATTATAAGGCTCGTCGTTTTAAACACTTCAAATCGTATTTCTATTATTACGGTATCGTCCTTATTGTCTTTGTTATTGTTAATAAGTACGACCTATTTGAATGTTTGAATCGTTTTTCTTTTTATTAACAATTTTCGAAAATCATTCCTATCGCTACTGTTATATGTAAATATTGTATCGATTTTCGTTTATATATAAATTCATATTACTTAAATTCGTATACATATATATATAACATTCAATAATATTATACATAATACTTTAGGACTAACATATATATATATATAAATGTTTAAATTAATAAATATTGTTGTTCGGTTTATTCGATCGTATTCATCTACTCATTATTTTCTTTGAAACATAACTAGTTTTAATTAAGAAATACATTTGTTAATTGATTAAAAAATTATACAAATATATTTTATATCTTACGGAAAATAACGTATATTGTATATTTGCAGTTGTTCCGTAACAATACCTATATATATATATATATATATATACTGTATTTCTTTTTGGATTTTGGTACATGATACGAATGTTCCTCGTATATACAGTATAGGTGACGTAGCTTTTTTGGAAAAAGCTGAGCACGCCACTGCGAATAATACGTACCATTACGTAACTGAGGTTAGGATATTTTTTAGGATTTTCATTTATATACGTTCCATAAGTTATAGCTTCACCCAGCTACAAAACTTGATCTGAACGAACGTAAAATCGTGATTATTGTTATTACTTTTGCGCGTTTTTCGAACGTTTTACTTTAATAACACTCTCGAATCGTTCTGAAGTGTTTAGAACATTTTTTTTTTTTGAAAAGAATTTAATTGTTTTATGGTTACGAAGATATTGTTTTAAATAATACGAATTTTCGTTATAAGTTACAATGTACCATCGATGTACTATATCATATTATATTAATAACGGTATAAGCTTTAACGAATACATCGAATTTAAGTTTTTTTATTTTTCATTACTTAAATAAATTAATAAAAAAGTACCAATTGTAAATGAAAATAAAACTTTAAAAACCTTTTACGCGTATAAAACTTATTGTCTCGACGCGTTCGTGTTCTAAAAGAATTGTTTCATATCATCGTGTACTTTCTATTAGGGCATTGAAATCCAAATTAAAATCGTATTTAATATTAGCGATCGAATATTCGATTTATAATTATTCGAATACCGATGTCGGTATTTTTTCCCGTCGAGAATTTGCGAAATGGTTCGGCAAAACGTAAACACACTCGCGAACAGTCCGACCCTCTTCCAATGTCTTTAGTTGACCGTGAACCCGGCCGAATCAACGATAAATAATTTAAATTAACTTCGCCGCTTCGTACCAAAATAAAGGTCGAATGGCCCCCGCGAACGACGAGAAATTATTCAATGTTCCAACTGTCACGAATATGGGGTCGTTCGAAAGGCTACTGTGCACATCAATTCTAGATGCGTTCGTTATGCCGTTTTACATCCCACATTCCCCAGTGTGTGCAAAGCCGAAAGATATGCCGCCAACATGCGCCATATGTGAAGGAGACCATCCAGGTAATTACCGCGGCTGTTCTGGCCACAAAAAGCTTACGACGGTCAAATTTCAAATTTTCATTCACCTATTACGACATATTGGGTGAATGGCTTCCCCGTCGAGGAGCCAATGAATCACAACAGTGTTGGACGGCAACCGGGACGTGTGTGACGTTAAAAACGATAAACGGAACGTAATGATGTTGTAAGATAAAAGGTGTTTTCCACCAATAGCAAATACATGTTCATTACCGCCCGGCTATTAGAAGTCGACGATAGTCTTTTAGCAGAGGCGTTGTAGCCTCGGAAGAAATTACGCGCCGTACGAAAAACTGCGTGAACTGGCAGTACAGCTGGTCTATATCATATGTCCTGTATCAAAATGAACGTAGTACCGTTATATATTTTTATAAACAAGTTATCTTTGGCTGACATACGTCGAAAAATTGCGATTAATACATTTTTGAATATATTCTCTTTATCGACGGTCGTTAAATTTATTTTAAAGCGCGCAACAAAAAAGTAAATGAAAATCAATTGTTTTCATACACAATTTTGAAGGTAAACAAAAAAATTATATTTATTTCAAGAAGTAAAAATACACCAGTGTCGATTTATGTATATATATATTCACAATACAAAATCAACTGAAAACAAAATATCCGTGTAATTTGTAAAAAATTGGTAAACTTAATTTTAAACTCGTGTTTGTATACTTTTTTTCAGGGCTAAAATCAAAATAAGCGCTATACTTTTTACGGTAAAATATTGAGTTTTAAAAAATAATCACAACTCGTCTTTGAATATGGAAGTTTCTTTTCAATCAGTTAGAACACCTGGGAATAATGTTATAATTAATGTAGGTAATTAAAAATATTTGAAGATTGTAAAATGTAAGTCTTTTGATAAGGAAAATAATAAAAATAATATTAAAAAAGCAATTTTCGTGTTTACAATATTCAGGAATAATAATACAAAAGAAACCAAACAAATTCCCAAATATGTATACATAAACAACTTATAGATGACCACAATTAATTTATAGACATTATAACATATACATATATATTAACAATAATTGTCGATAATCAAAATATATAAATATAAGATAAAAGTTTTTCTTTAATACGTAGTTTTTTAAGATAAATAATCGGAGAATAAAATATTTTTTATGATATCGTAATAAATAATTAAATAATAAACTATACAAATATTTATGTATAAACGATTAAAACTGTAGTAATAGAAACGTTAAAAAGATCAATACAATATGAAAAAATATTTCATCGACAATATAAATTTTGCTTTTAATAAATATCTGCTGCTTAATGTCTCAGTACATTTAATTTAAATTTTTAATTTGCAATAACTTCTTAGATATGAAATATGAATAATACCTTTCTAGAAACTACAGACTTTTTACACTAAACTACGATCGATTTAAATCCATATAACTCGTAGATATATTTTTAAATTACACCATTTCTACAATTTGTATAATTCTGATAAATCAGTCAGTTGGATACTAAATGGAAATATCCTTTTTTAATTCGTATTAAGGAATTTTACAATAATTTAAACAAAAAAATTATGTATTTTTAGTTTATCTTGTTTTTATTTTTAATACAATGTTTAAACTGTATGTAATTTTATTGGCAAAATTTTTTTATGTATAAGTTTAATAGTACCTAAAGTCTAAAATTCCATCATACTCTACACACTTTCTTTAAATTCCATAAAGTTTTAATGTCCTGTCCATACTAGTTGAAGCAATAAATTGAGAGTGTTTTCCAAACCTAATTCCAGTAGCTAATGCTGTATGGTCATTAAATACTTTTAATTCTTGCCATTGTTTACACATATAAATACTGAAAAATTAATCGAATGTTATAATGGTATAAGTATAAAAATGTTATTCATATTTATTTTTGCACTCACCGAACATCAGTTCCTGCAACACCAAGATAGGTCCCGCTTTGATCAAAACATAAATCTTTAATTTCGTATCCTTCGTCCAAAACTAGTGTTTTGAAATTCTTTAATTTTCGTAAATCCCAAAGTTTCACGCAACAATCATCTGCCGAAGTGGCCAAATAGTAACCATTTTCAGAAAATGATATAGCAGTAATTGGTCCTGAATGTCCTGTAAAAAAAATTTAAAACAACAGACGTTAATAATTGTAAAACTCTATAATCTGAATTGAATAAACATATATATTCAATATTACTACAAACAAACAAAAACCATATTTCATTTTTACCTGAGAAAGTTGCCACATTTGATTGTTCTTTTAAATCCCAAATTACAACATTTGAATCTGATGTACCAGTTCCAAAAATAAGTCCATCAGGATGGAATTGTCCAGTAGTCAAAATATTATTTGAAGTTTGGCTTGAAACCTAAATTTAAAACAAATGTTAAATATAAATCATTTACAATGATTTTTATAGGATGTATAAAAGTATGATATAAGGAATGCTGGTATGTGGGTGAATGGTGTGGGAGACGGAGTCAAGTAGAAATTAAGAACTAAAATGTCTGATCCCAAATAGCTGAGAAAAAGACGAGGAAGAATTATAATGGTTTTTACTTTAGTCAATAATTTTCCTGTGCGAATGTCAGAGAATGCCCAATTTTGATCAGCAGATGTTGACAAAACATAATCACCAGTTGGATGCAACGATACTCCTGTTACTGAACCTTCATGAGCTCTGATTATTTGAGATAACGGATTTGGAGCTCCAACATTCCATACTCTAATTGTTGTATCAGGCGATCCAGTTATCACAACATCCTAAAGATTATTACATACCAATAACACATTTTTTTTACTTAGACGATTCCATTTAATATCGTTACATTTTTAAAATTTGAAATATTTAATACATTTTACTACCTCATTTGGATGATAGATAACTCGTGTAACCTTCTTTGTATGACCTTTTAGAACTGCTATAATTTGTTCAGTATCTTTATTAAATATTGTGGCATTTTTATCATTTCCTCCTGTCAAAATTTTACTAGTGTCTTCACTATGTATATCTAAAGACAATATTCCTGGTACACTAGCACTATGTAATCCCTATAAATTTAAACGTGTATATTATTTCCACGTTTTAATGATAGATATGATTAATAATACTACTCACTGGGTGTGATGCTAATGTTTTAAATGATTTTAATGACTCTTGGTCCATTAAATCTTCTGGAACTGTACGCCCTCGTTTCTTTCGCTCTTGTGTTAGTACTGTAGCCTTTTCTTGTAATTTCTTAATAATTTCATCAGTTATTCCAGCCTCTTCTGTAGGTTGATTCGGCATACCTGCAGCTTCCATAGCAATTGCCTGTGAATAAAATAAATAAAACTCACATTATACAAAAATAAACCATAGAAAAACACTATGCAATATTGATTATTATTTTATTTACAGGTTGTGGTATTGTAGTAGGACCAGCATTTGCAGATGTATCGTTGACAGAAATTCCAGCTTGAGGTTTTAATGTAGCCAAAGCTTCACGAGCAGCTGTTACTTCCTTGGTCAGCCGACCTATAACACGACATGCAGCATCGTGCTGATACAAAGCATGACTCAACTCTTGTCTGGCTGTTTGCAACTGTTGTCTTTGGGTAAATGCGTGTAACATAACTGCATCCCATTCATCTTGAAGCATTTTTAATATAGCGGGTATGCTGGTTCCAGTTACAGGTTTAGGTTTAACAATAGGAGCAGCTACAAATGACAATAAATAAAATTATTTAATTCAAAAAACATGACTATATAAATATAACGATATATTCAAATTAATTATATCATTTATTTCACATTTGAATATAAATGCAATATACAATTTTTAATTAATTCATTCACCTTAGAAAAATTATTAAGCTTGAATAAATTAATCCTTCCAAAGCCTTTAACAAATGTCACTGCCCCTTTCATACCTTACTATTTATACTTTCTCAAAAACAAAAATAAAATTGTAGTGAAACTTTTAAATAACTAGCACTCTTGGTTGATAAAATTTTATTTCCTATTCTAATCCTATCCTATTTCTAATCTACTAATAGGAAAGCTATAGTTAATAGTCAGTTTTCATTATGCTGACTGTAATTAATAATTAAATAGATCTATATGAAACACTCGTGTATATAAAAATTCAATATCTATGTTAAGATATTTTATTTTTGTTACTTAAAATTTCAAATAAGCATACATATTTATTTAAGTAAATAGTTGAAACTCAATATTAATTAAATATACCCTAAAATAAAATAATCAAGACATAGATGTATATATTAATCAAAAGCTATGTGATTTATTTAATGATTAACCATAAACATATTTCTTCCTCAATAGTTATTGCGATGTTTTATATTATTTTTTGAAAATTTAAGAAAACGTTATAAAAGAGTAAAATATTAAAAATATATATAGTTAGAAAAAGAAATGAAGTTCCATATTAGTGTATATTATATATATTATAATATTAATAGTCAAAAAGCAATCAAGAATACAAAAACAGATTAGCGAAAGATAACAAAAGAAATAATTATTGTATAGATATTAGATAGTACCAAATTTTGCAATAATACTTCAATATCTTGGTGTAAAAACATATTTACGTAATATGTATTGTATTTTAGTATTTATGTTAATATTTTACATAAATATTATAAATATTAAATTTCTTTTGATAGTAAGAAATTTCTTAGTGGCAAAGACATATTTGCTCTTACTATTTACAAACACATACTTAAACAAATTAGAAAACTTAGATAAACTTGGTAATCTATAAATTTCACCTATAATTAAAAATCATTATCAATATAAAACATAATATTTCTCTTATAATATATTATTATATTAACTTTAAACTAAGTATGCTAAATGTTAATTGTGTCATTATTTTAAACATCGTTATATATATATATAAAAAAGCAAATCATTGTTATTTAACAAGCTAGTAAAGTACATATTTTAAAATCAGTAAAATATATTAATACACTCAAAATGTCATAACATTATATTTAATAAATTATAATCAATTCAACACAATAGATAAATATTGCAATATAATAACATATGTAATTAATTGTAAATCAGTGACGTTCAACACTAAATCCAAATACCAAATTTCGATCTATAACTTTCATTTATTTATATAGATTTCGAATAATTAAAATAATTAAAAATACTGACTAAATTAAATTAATTTTTTACTTACTTTTAATATCTACCAATTGTTCTATGGTCAGTTCAATGCCATTTATTGGATCAGTGCTGTTTTCTTTTATATATTTCTCTATAAGACGTCTTTCAAAAATTGAACCTGATACAGGTGAAACCACTGGTTGTTCTGGTACTTCATTAGAAACTGGAAAAATTAATAAAATGTTAAATTCACCTGTATAAATATTCTATAATGATTTATATCATAATTAATACATCTATATAATAGTAAAAACTTAAAGTAACCCTTGTCCAATATTCATGTCTGATATTTTAATAACAATTATTGATTAAAATTTCACGTTCAGGAAAATGAATTAACTAAATAATCAGTTTTTGAAATAAAATATAATATACTTTATGTAAGTTTTTTTTATAATATAGTAGTAATAAGTTCATGATACTAGTATTGCAAAATATAGTTTAAATTGTAAATCAAAGTGTAATTAAACCTGTAAATGTCATGAGTATTTATTTCCTTTAAATACGACAATAAATGAATAATTTTATTCCATAAAAAAGTTTGTGAACTAACGAATTATTAAATTCAGACACATTATAAAACCGACATGAATTCTATATTCATATTTCAACGATTTATTTTGATTATATATATATTATTAAAGATATTTTATGTGTAACAGAACTATAATAAAGTAACAAGACATATAGCTAATGAAAGTATAATTGTTTTTTTCTTACTGGCACACACTAACGACATGTTGAGACGTGAATGTTATAAACTTGGCACAATATTAAAACGAATAATAAAGAATGGTTTTAAAAATCGAACGTTATTACATACGAATTATTGACAATTCTACATAAACGTTCACGATTAATACAAATATGCCGAATAAAATTCGATTCCTTGTAAACTAAATTACAAAAATCGTAAACGAGAAAACCACCACGTTCCTAGCGAAAACAAAATAAGTAATAGGTAAACACTAAACAATTTTTTGTCGGTCATCTAAAATGCAATTGTTTTACCATAGTAAACCACAACATAACCTTAAAAAACTGGAAACCGGTACTATAGTACTATTTGCCACCGATGACCAATACGTAACACATCGATGAATGATGCCCGATAACAGTTCGTAGCGCATAGATAACGAAACCAATAACACTAAATGTACAACAACATCGAGTGAAACGCTGCCGTGTGGCTAATGTAGTTTTAATATTTTTTTTTGTTTATTATCTTTTAGTTACGCGACAACGTCCGACATTCAGGTGTGTATCCGTTAGTGCCCAATCGTTGAACCAGCGTTCCGAACAAAACATAAGTAATGTATTGAGCAAATAAATAATATATTAGTCGTAAATAGTTAAAAATATTGTTGCATCATTCGTCGTTGATATTACAGACATTTAACAAATTTGTTTATTTTAACGTACGGACTAATCAAAACCAATATAATTATGAGTACGTCAGTCGCTAATAATTACCATACCCGCGGTTAGGAAGCCGTATTTATTAATGGGTTTGTGCGTGCGTGCGTGCGTGCGACTGTTTATTGGAAAATTTTGTACATTTATTGGATTGGAGAAAATTACGATATTTTATTAGTTAGTAGTCTCTATTTTGACCCAACAGCGTACAATGGCAACTGCTAGAAACGAATCTGATTCTTCTGGCAAAAATACAGATAATAAAGAAAATGACAGCAAAGATGAACAAAACAACATGTTTGAATGTAACATATGCTTGGATAATGCCAAGGACGCAGTTGTCAGTATTTGTGGCCATTTATTTTGGTTAGTACATGCCGTTTGTAAATAATAGTGTGCGAATGTTTAAAGTATTTGTATATCTGTTATGATATGCTTGCAACAGTAGTCGATTATATTTTACTAAACAATGTCTGAAATATATATAATGAGTAAATCTATGATAATTTTTGTTTAACTATTCATTGAAATAATATATAAAATTATTTGGTCATGGCCGTAAATAAATTCTTCAGTATATATAATTATACATATAAATATATTAACTAACATTTATAATATTCTGTGGCTAAAAAAATAGTTTTGACATCTCATTTTTTTTTTAATTTTTAGTTTTTAAAAAAAAATAAACGTTCTTGCACTTATTTATTATAGTAATTATGTAAAATGTATGCATAGTGGTTATATAATTATACCTATTAAACAATTATTACAATATATTCAATAAGTAATAAAATGTGTTTTACTATGATTTAATCATACAGCTTATATTTGAAAACTAGTTTTTGAGAAAACAACTATTAAAAGTAAACAACTCAAATTGTCAATTTCTTGTTAGTTTTGTTGACCAGATCACATATATCGCATATAATAATGTTTTTGTTAAACTAGTATGAATTGGTTATTTATTAGGAAAAATATAGTTATAGTATATATAATGTACAATTGTATAAATTTAAAATAATATTAATATGCATAATAATAGGCTATTATTGAATAATTACAATGCAATACATATTAAAATATTAAACATAAATACTGATAACATTTGTTTTAAAAATAGACATTTGATTTTGTTTTTATGTAAATAATTTTTAATTAGAATGAAAATGAGATTCATATTAATTGTATTGTAAATTAATCAATAATAACATTGATTTATACTGTCCATTATCTACTTTATACTTATCAGTTTTATTCAAATGATAATTTATATTAATAGTTCAATATATAATTATAAATATTTTAGTTGGCCATGCTTACATCAATGGTTAGAAACTCGATCACGTCAACAAGTATGTCCAGTATGTAAAGCTGTCATAAGTAAAGATAAAGTAATACCTATTTATGGACGTGGAAATACTAAGCAAGAAGATCCTAGGTAAATTAATAATTTCTTTTTTAATCTTAAATGAATATTAACTATAACCAAGTAACAGTGTAATTAGATGAAAAATAGAAATTATTTTAATATTTTTGTTTTTTTATGTTTATAAAACTTCTAACTTCTAGACTTATTTTAACTTAAAATCTCTAAATAATTCCATATTTAATATTGGCTATTAATAATATAAGTAATTATATGTAAGACTTAAGTATTTATAAATAATTTATTAAACAATAACAAATTACTAGAAGAGGTAGGTAAAAATTTAAATGTTTGATCATGCCAGAATACCCAATTAAATGCAAAATAATATAATTTATTATACCTGTAATACAATGAAATAATTTTTGATCAATGATTAAAGTTTTTTATTTCGTAAATACAAATTAATATTTATTTAATGAAAATATGTAAATAATAATTATAAAACTAATAATAGTAAGCAATGGATACAAATTACTTTAAGAATTAAATGTTAAAATTTAATAAGGAAAAAAATGTAAAACTTTGTTCTATTCAATTCTATTAAAGTGAAACTTCTTTACGTATGTACCTAAAGGAAAGATAAAAGTCGTATATAATATTCAGCCTAATGTTTTCACTTTGGATAATTCACAAGTTATATATAGCAGGAGCTGTGTTGACATTGACAACCATAGTTTGATTGTTTGGAAGAGAAATTGAAATTAGGTTAATTATATATTTTATTATTTATGTATAATTTAAAATGCACAGAATAATCATCTCTTTCTTATCATTTACTATTATTGTCTATGATATCTATATGTCACATATTACAGTTTTTATATCAATATTCGTACATGGCGTATAATATAATGTATACTATATAGGTACTTTAATTTAAATTTTAAGTCTTATGTAACTTAATCCATAGTAGCATCAATGAACCAATAATACTATTATTATCGATAGATTTTTCATGGTCCATTAAATAGGTTTTATATCAGTATTTGTATAATAATAATAATGTATTATATTATTATTATAAATAACTATTATTTGTACTTTTCCAATCAATATCCCTAATGTCCAATAAATGACCCAAACCAAATTCGAAAATAATTTCACTTCCCACACTCATACTTCTAACACAATTTTTTTTCTACTAAAGATTTAAATTGATTATTATTAAATCCCATTTAAACACTAAAGTTCTGTTTTATTCATTATCTTTTGAACAATTCTATTAATATATTAAGTATTTCTTTATACTTATATAAGTTACTTCATTAGTTATTATTTGAGATTTTAGCTTTAAATTTTTAAATTGTATTTATTCATATTATTTTTAATACATTTTTTCAGAAACAAAGTGCCACCAAGGCCTGCTGGTCAAAGAACTGAACCTGATGCTAATACTGTATGTCATTAATAAATAATATTTTTCTTACCTTGTTGAAAATTTATTTTATTTTTTTAGGGTTTCCCTGGTTTTAATTTTGGAGATGGCGGTTTTCATTTGTCTTTTGGAATAGGAGCGTTTCCTTTTGGATTTTTAACATCATTAAATTTTTCTGATCGTCCACATGGAGGTAAATATAATAATAGTTAATTTTGAAGTCTTAATTTAATACAAATTTAATTATTAGTTCCAGTTGGTGGACAATTACAACAAGATGATCATTACTTATCAAAGCTATTTTTATGGATTGCAGTAATATTTATTGTTTGGTTATTGTTGGCTTGATTTACTTGCACAGTATGTTTATTTTTTGTCATTATTATTACTTTTCTATTCTTTAAATTATCATAGAAAGTTGTAAAAACACTTGTGGCAACTTATATTTATTGTTATTTGCCATTTGGCTAATATATTGGCTGTATAAGTTCTTCATAATTTTTAATCATTTATTGGTTAGTGCTTAATTTAAAAACTATTGTAATTATTAGTTGCATATTTGTTGTTATGACACAACAATGTTATTTATGTTATAAACAACTTAAATTGTGGTTACACGTCGTTTTACACCTTTAACAAATATTTTAATTTATGGTGTCATGAATATTCTTAAAGTGGTCAATTTTATATATAATTCCGTTTTTGCCTTTGCTGGAACTCATAATATAAATTTAAACTTTGTATTATATATAATTTGAATAAATTTCCAATTTGTGTAATTATTATGCTATACTTATATTATTTTGGGTTTTTGTTTTAATTTAATTTAAATATTAATCATATTTTATGTTTAAACTTTTTTTATTCAATTTATTACACAATATATTTACATATTATTCTTTAATCTAATGCATATTTTAACCTTTTCCTTTCTATAATTTAAGTTTCCTAATTCAGTATCAATTAACCCATTTATATTTGATTGTTTCTATAATATTAATAGGTATTATATTAAACATTCTTATATTCTAACCAAAACTAAACAATCCTCGATTTTTAATTTGTATTTATTAATATACCTATTCGTTAATTTTGCAGAGTATTTACCAGTTTATCAACAACCAAAAAAAAAAAATTATTATATTATAATATATTCGTGTTTATCAATTATTATTAGGTATTAATATCCGTAATTTTATATCATTAACAATTATATCACAAAATGTTTTTATAAAAAAAAAATATATGTATATTATATACCTAAATTTTAAGTTCTTCAAAAGTTATAAAAAATAACAGTTTATATTTTTATTTAAACATTCAATAGATTAAGTTTAATTACATATTACTATTAATCAATTTTTTTTGTATGTATACTAATACACATTATTACTTGCTCGTTATTATTCCTTATACTTTTATTATTATGCCAAGTAATCTTAGCATTTAATTTTAAAAAGTGAATTACAAGAATGCAAATGTTACTTTACTGTATTGATAATATAAATAATGACATAATAAATTGTATAAATTGATTTTTTTTCGTATAATATATCAAATTTCATTAACATTACAGTAAATAAAACTACAATTTAGTCGCGATTGATTTATTCAAAATATATCACTATTGATTCATCAGAAAACTGTTAAAAACAATTATGTGTCCCCATGGTTTTTATAGCTAAAACATAGCATAAAATATACTTTTACATAGAAATTGAATATAAGAATTTACTTGAGCCATTCTCGATAATAATCTTATTTACAGCCTTGCATTTATTATATCTTACTATAGGTATATTGATGAGATTTTGAACGAGAAACTAATTTTTATGCTATGGCTTCTTAATCTTCTAGATTAATTATATTTTAAACGTAATTAACGTTAAAATTGTTAGATACATAAATACGTTACTTTAATTCTTAAAATTCCAGGAAATATATTTTATCCGATGGATTTTTTAAATTTGTATAAATACATTAATGAAATATAATAAAATTTGAAACATTTTCTGAATTTGATTTTTAATAAAGTAAGTTTATAATTTAAAATTTTTCGTCATTAATACTAATACAAATATATTTTTATTGAACTTTTCAGACATTATTTAACGCCAATTTTTATTTTTAACTCCAATCAGAATGGTTAAATGAGGAAATTTAACATGCTAATATTTCTAATAGTAAGAAAATTTCCACCAACAATCAACAGAATTTATTATGGTTTATAGTAAATACATTACAAAATACTAAAGTACACCGAATTTTGATTTAGCGTCGAGAAAAATATTAAAATTATAAGATAAATTATGACGATGAAAAAAAAATTACGAATTATACACAAATTTTACTTGTATATATTTTATTCGATAACAATTGTTCTTCATTTTTGTTACCGAATTCATATTTTTTAATGTCCATTCTACTTAGGCTCAAATAAGTTTTGTAGATTGTAGACATAACTATGAATGTCTATGTACAAAGTATTTCAAATGTTTTTGAAAATGGATTTAATGTAAAACTATCAAAATGAACGCGTCTTTACCACTTATACGCCAATAAATAAAATAAAGAAAATATTTTATTCACTTTAAAGCGGCCTCGCTACGGTACAAGTACAATAACGCTCACAGTCGTACGTGAAATTGAATTACAAAATAAATCACTAAAAAAAAAAATTGTACAACGGTCAGACGTTCGAACAGTAGACTGGAAGAAATCAATATTTTGCCAATAGTAATTCTCCACTTGGGGTGGTAGTATGTGGTTTATACAGGTCAACGGAGTTTTTACTTAAACGGGAGGTTCGTGAAATAGCCCGACATTTTTTTTAACAATTCGAAACGTTGGACAATTTAGCGGCTTAAGCTATTATTCTTTCATAATTTGTAATAAATACGAAATCGACGAACGATCCTGTAGTAAACGCGTTGTTTTCGCTATATTGTAGCGTTTGAAAATATATTTAAACGCACCCGATGAAACACGAACCGACAAATAGGGGAGACGATAAAATCAACCCCGGACAGAAACGTACTAGAAAATGGCGACAAAAAATGACGAGGAAGATTGCGTGGCGATTAACCGCTCAACGTGCCCTTTCGTACAAGTTCGCGTTTACGCGCGTCAAAGAGAGCCGATATTAGTTTACCGATTAAACGAAATTTTTGACGCGGGGGCGGACGATACGCCGCTTGCATTAACGTTCGTCCGTGGTTTGCCATTAGCGCGAATCATTCGTTGGTAAAAACGTTCGACAGCGAAACGTTTCGCCGCCGAACGAAGCACCACACTGCCCCGTCGTTGGTGGGCGCACGAAATTGGTCCGTGAGAATTACTCGAACAGTTTCTAGGCGCGTCGTCCACCGGGGAAATACGCGTAACGCGATAGACGTGACGGCGGTTTTGACAAAAAAACGGAAACTCCGAACGTTTTTCGCCTACTGCCGCCGCGGTCACATTTGGCACGGGTAACGCCGGTTAAAAACGGCACAACCGGTTTCGTATGATATCGTTGTTGGGGTTACGTCGTTGCTGTCGAACAGTGGCGCACGGTGTTATCAATTTTCAATTCGAACGCGATAACCGGCGGACTCGACTGAGTTGTACGTGAGTCGACGAAGATTACGTATCCGCGAAGCGTCGGGACGACGTCCGTGCCGTTGAAACGGTTATTAAACGTTTGCATAAGTATTTTGTAGTAGCGTTATGGTTTCGTTGCAAAATCGTTTGATATCTTGTTGCCTAAACAACGCGCGCGGAGTAACAAAACGATTCGCGTATGGGCCGCCGGATTCCGTTTACAACCGTTTGACGAATATTCGCGAAAAGGTACGCGACGGTATATTACTATCGAATTATCCGTTTCCGTTTGAAAATGTATCGGACTACCAGGTGTACAGGGCCCGTTCGTTTCATCCGAATGTTTGTCGCCGCTTTTTCAAAAACTATTTTCCTCGTTACGGGAGGGGAAAATGGTAATTGGCCGCGTCTCTCGATAATAAACCTAACGAAATCTCTATATACTACTCCTGGGCTACTTCATTCACACACACACACACTAACCCTTCTGTAATTTCTCTATATTTTCTGTACCGTATTGCGAGATTTCAAAAATTATAGGGGTATAACGTACGACGAAATGTTTGTAACCAAAGTCGTTTATTTTCGACGTATTGTTTGTCGACAATACATTTATGGTTGACATTTAAGGGGTTGCGTTAAATACTGTTTACAAGGGTCGTTTAATTTTTACGATTAACCCGAAGAAAAAAAGTGTGCTAAAACGGTGTTAATACGGATAATTTGCGCGTATTAATCTGGTAGTCGAATATATTTTCAGCGGAAGCTTGTATTACCGAATAAGTAAGCGACGAAAACATTTAATAGTTTAACGTTTAAAATTGTAAATATAATATAATGTTTACAGAGTTCGGTAATTTTATGTGACAAAACAAACGAGTCTAATGCAAATTTTACTGAATACTCACAATTTCAAGCATTGGAACATGCTATAACACCTTTATGTCAAATGCCATATGACAAACAATTGAATTTAAAACAACAATGGACTAACACAATATGCAAAGAAGTACGAAGTCGATTACACAATGTCAAAACCCCAATTAAGCTACCTAAAATTTATTCTATTTCACCGGCAGTAAGTATTTTTTTTTTTTTAATCAATACTCAAGTTAACCGGTTCCATTGCAAAAGCGATATTTCCGTTCGTAAATAAAATTTATATTTCACAGTAGTTTTATTAAAAATGAGTGGTCCTTCATAGTAGACGTGTATTGAATTTCGAAATATAGTATTATTAAAAATTGTTAATAAATTTATGTTTTTACTTCAGAACTTTGTTTAGACATAATACCGTTGATTAAGTGTTATATATTAATCTCTGCAAAGAATCAACTTGCTTTGTAATATTTCAAAATTGTTTATATGATTAGCCGCAGATAGATGAATATCGTAATAAGGATGAGTTTAATTTTCGACCGGGCATTGATGGTAATCCAAAAACCCTTGGATTTTACATTAGCAATCCTTCAACAGGTAATATGTACTGTGTTCCTGCGACGAAACTAATTAATACGAAAAAATCGCATAAAGATATTTCTCAGGTAGTTTATATTAATTCGATATATATCTTATTTGTCCAATATCTTGTCATAGATTTCATGAAACATATTTTATCATTTTTAAGGTTTTCGAAGCATTTGTTAGAAAATCTAAATTGCCTGCTAGTTATGACCATATGGACGGTGGTTTTTGGCGAGGAATCACTGTGCGAAGCAATTTAAAAGGGGATATAATGGCCATAGTGATTGCTAATCCTAGGGGCTATACTAATGAGATAATGTTTAAAGAACAATGTAGATTTAATGATTTTTTGAAGAATAATAATATTAATGTTCGATCATTGTATTTTCACCCTAGGTAAATAATTTTATAATATTATTTTGGTTCGTTTTTGGAAATAGTAGATAATAATATAATCTTGATTTATTTTCTTTTAGTAATTTTCCCATTCTTGATTATAAAAAAACGCCTTAAAATAATTATATTTTTTTTTTTTAAATGTATACGCTCGATTTGTGTAGTTTGCATACAAGGAGTTCAAAAGATTCTACGTTCATTCTTATAGATGGTGAAAAATACATATACGAAGAATTATGTGGTTTTAAGTTCAGAATATCTCCGGATTCTTTTTTTCAAATTAATACATTAGCTGCTGAAATTTTGTATCAAGAATTGTTCAAATTGATAAATCCAACAAAAACATCTACCCTACTCGATTTGTGTTCGGGTACTGGTAAGATATTCACTTTTCAGCAAATAACTATATTTTTATACCAATGTTCGAAAAAAAAAAACAATGTTTAAAATTTAATTATTTTTTAAAGGCACTGTAAGTATTTTGGGTAGTCACATTGTTCAATCATGCGTTGGCATTGAATCTGTTGCACAGGCTGTGAATGACGCAAAAGTAACTGCTAGAATGAACGATATTTACAATTGCGATTTTATTGAAGGGAAAATAGAAATAGTAATTGCGAACTGTTCCACGTTCTTTTAATTTTATTTATAAACCATAAATATTCGTTTCAGGTGTTAAAACAAGTTTTAGAAGAATTGAGTATGACCAATGATTTGTGCTCAATTTTAAACCCAGGTCGAGCAGGAGTGCGTAAGTTAAAATAAAACAACGCACGTTAACTTTTTTATTAGTTGTAACTCATTTATAGATCCCAGAGTGATCAACGCTATTAGAAAAAATAGATTGATCACCAACCTTGCGTATGTGTCGTGTAAAGCGGACAGTCCAATAACTATGAAGAACTTGATAGAATTAACTGTAAAAAGCAATAGTTCTAGTCCTTTTACTTTAAGATCAATTAAACCAATCGATATGTTTCCACATACAAATCACTGTGAATTAATTTTTATATTCAACCGTTAAAATGTATCAAATATAGAAATATAATTATTTATATTTTAGTGTTTTATTTTCTAATATGTTATTCTCTTGTGCACATACACTGTTGTTATAGCCTATTTTCACAATTTTTAGTATTTATTAATAAAAATATCCAACACGACACTTATTCGATTAATATTTTTTGTTAAAAATTATTCAATTTACGTTGTATCATTGTTTGTTATACCTTTAAAAATCATTCAAACTCGTTCTAATAGTTTATATAATCAACTCTATTGACTAAATATACATCGATTTATTTGTAATATAACGGGAGTTCTTTTCTACAATAAATGCGTACGGTTCGTAAAACGTATCAATAATAACACAATAATACCGTACGAATAATTTTTTTTGTTTTTTACTTCTAAGAGCAGCAGAAACAATGCCAAACATTGTAAAGTGACGGATAACTTTTTAAAATAGCAATTGTAAAGCGACAGTCAGGGAACTGTACCTGTATATGTTAAGATCCACACGTTATAATTTGTCTTGAACACGTTACGTATTTTAGTATACCGTGTTGTATGAGAGAGAAGCTGGTCTACATTTTAGCCAGATATAAATGAGCGGAACTGTAGGTAACATAAAATAATAAACGTACTCGTGAAATACGTATATAATTAATAAAATAGTTGATGGAACGGGTTCGATGTACAAGCATAATTGATAATAACGACGTTATGTTATGTATATATATATATTGGTTGTTTGTACTTTTATTGATTTTGCAGTTCAATACTAATATCATCATCTAGGACTTTGACAGAGTCTGGTTGTTTCTTGGTAACATTCGCGGATTTTTTCGAATTATATTTATTAAAAGTATTCGTTGCCATACGAACAAGATTATCATTTATTGGAAATGAACTTAATCTCATTTTATTCTTGAGATTTTTGAAACATTTCGTCAACATATTCGGATCCAAATCGACGCTTTTGATATAATTTTGGGCGTAACTCAGATTATTGTTCACCTCGCCACTGTCGACAAATTTGTTGACTGTGTCTAAGAAATTCTTCGACGTATTCAGCTTCAAGTTTTTAATCTCGTTGTAGAAGCTATTGGCCTGCTCTTGAAGCATATTAGTTGGTAATTTCGAATTGGATAGCACCTCGGCTATCTTATTGATCATTTCGATCCATTTGTCAGCCACTTTCTCCCTATTCACCATCTTATTGTACCTCTTGGTAGTTTTGTTTAACTCGTCCCAAAACGCTCGACTGGACAGAATATCCGTTAAAGCGTTCCGTATCATTCTGGTTTCCAATTTGCCAAACTGGTTCTTGTTCAGTTCTTCCCACATTGACCAGAAGTCGTCGTTGACTTTTTCCAAGTATTTGTAATTGGAGGAGGGCTGTTGCTGCTGCTGCTGCGCCTTCGGTTTCGACTCGGTTCTTAGCAACTGCCTCTTCGAACTCGACGAGTTCAGCCTTCTTCCGGATGAATTTACCGCACCCTAAATACACGCGCGCGCGTATGTGCAACAGGGTTTCGTTAATCCGAACGGGATTGGGGAGGGGTGGCGAGATGAAGAGTCGTTCGGACGATTACCGGCGATTTAAAATAAAGGCCCGAAAAAACGATTTTCACGCGATTTGAATCAATTTTCGTCCGAAATCGAAAAACACAATGAATACGACGAACTTAATTCCGCCGTGATTTTAACACGTCGCGCGCTCACGGTTAGGCCGTTTGAACAAATTAATATCGAACACCCGACGCAGAATGAACACTGACGTAGTGTTGTACGACGCACAACCGACGAACGTCGTCGACGGTAGTTCATTCCTAACCGACGTTGGCTTTTAATAATAATTCTTATCGCGGGAAAACAAGTCCGAAAATGCGACACTTCTCAGGCCCGTGTTCGGATGGTATTTCGATGACTGAGGGGAAAGACGCGAGTCAAATTCGAAAAGAATACGACGCGCGTACGGTCGTTGTCTCTGGGAGGGGGTAGAGGCTCGTGATGATTGACGGGGGAACTGTTCGGAAATAACGGGCGTGTTTATTCGTAATACGATAGAATTCCGATTGCGCGTGAACAATGTAGGAGATCAAGTCCAGTTGAGGTTGAGGACCGAGATGGCCGACCCCAAGAGAAAAAGGCTAGAACGGAGTAGAATTCGTATGGTAAAGGGACCGACGGTTTGGTACGAATTATGAGGAGTACAAAATGAAAAATAACGTATTAACGCGAATGCGCGCGTAATTAAAAAGTACCACGTGTCAAGAATAAAAACTACGCGATATACAATATTGGCGCAAACTATACAACAAAACGGCACGGGCGATAAAAAAAAAATATTAAAACGCGCGAATTATAAAAACCGTTAGAAAAGATCCGGTAAAATTCCGTAAAACTTTCGTCGGCTCGCTCTTCATTTTGTTTCGGCGTAAAGAGTACGGGAATTACATTTTTTCGTAAAAAACTCGTCTCCCCATCGCGTCTGTGTACGCGATTTCCTAGGAAAACATTTACCTCGCCTCACTCTTGAAAACGGTACGAATTAAAGAGGCTCTTAAGCTGAAAATACGAATTACGAGTCGGTTTAACGTGAAAATAATACGAACTCGGACCGAGAGGGTCTGACACGCGTCGGTTTTAACATGGCTTATCGGGATTTTCCCCGGGAAAAATCGGGAGAGGGGAAGGGATTTCGTCGTATACAACGCGAGAGGAACGTCCACGCGCACCAACAAAACCGCGAACGCGCTAGGGGTCCCCCCGGTGTCCGAATTTCTTGTCGATTTCAACGTTGTTAAAAACTCGTCGTCCCGGGAGGTGGGAAGGTTAGTTTCGTCACGAAATACCCGATTCGGTGAATGGCTCGTCGACGTTTCTAAAGAAGAAAAACTCGGCGCGTACGTTTTTTTTTGTTTTTCGGAATCGACCTAGCGCCGGGCCTGATTAACGAATAGTCTCGGTAAATATATAACCGACGACGACTACGGGAGGGTTCGACGAAAAAACAACGGCCGGATTTCGCGACGAATGGTTTACTCGAGCTTTTCGATTTCGTACCGAGGGACGACGCCGCCACGTACGTTGTAAAGGCGGACGAGCAGCGAGCGTGCGTGGACGGCGACGAGACGCCGACCGGCTTACGCGATACTCGTTATAAGTGTTTGAGATTGGATTACCTGTACGAAGCAACTGCATAGCGCGACCGTTATAAATACTCCGACGTAGGGTTTCATTTTCGAAGGTGCGCTGTTCGGCCGCCGTGAAATATATTCGCGGCTAGTTCCGAACCGGCGGCGCTTTTATATACGTCCGACGGCGGACCGTTTCGCGGCGTACCACCCATCCGGCGCCCCCGGGGAACAATGGCCGACGACGACATCTGCGGCGGCCGCGCGATTACGGGCAATTATCCGAACGGAACGCGGACGACATTTGCGTAAAAACGCGCGGCGTACACAATACGCGTGAATAGCGCGAACACCGGGCGAGTGTGGCGAAAATCGACAATTACCGGTTCGTCGTTTGTTCGGGCGCGAAACCGTTTGTTTGTTACGTTATTAAACGTTCGCTCGCGCGTATTTCGGAAAAAACAAAAGAGCCCGCGGCCGCGTATTTATTTTTTTTGCCTCGCATATTCCACGCGACGAATTCCGTTTCGTTATTAGAACGGCAAACGCTACCCGTCGGACAGACACACGCACAAATCGCGACGATATTCGTCTGAGCGAATAACGACGACGATACGGAGGGCTGACCGCTGTACGCGCTGGGAAAATTGTCCGAATCGAAAGTCTCTCGTCCAATCACTGGGCCGAAAGAACACCGTTCATAATTTCTCCATCCGTCCCCCCACCCCAAATATCTTGAATACGAAACGCGACGTGGAAATTACGAGCGACTATTGTCTTTATTCGTTTTTAGAAAACGAACGTACACGCGAATAGCTCGAAAATGTACGTTCGAATAGACGCGCGCGGCGAATTATCGCCTATATTCGGGCTACGAAAAATCGGTTCGATTTTCGTGTAAAACGCGGCGAACGATTTTTGGTTTTCTCGTCCGTCGTCGAAATTCACCTCCCCCTTACCCATACAGAATGTGGCGACGAACGGTAATACATATTTGAAACTATTCGGACGGTGCAAAAAACAAAAAATCCAGTACGTGCCGTTTTTGGGACAAGTTGAAAATTCTCAGCGACGCCAACACTTGATTTATTCGAAATCGTACGATAAAATGCGACCCCGTGATTGTCGCTCGGTATTTCGAAACGATCGTTTCAAACGTTTAAACGAAAGCCACGAGTCTATAGCCGGGCGGCGTGACGCTTCGTACAATTTCGGCGGCGCGTTAATCGTTACACCAAGTCGGAATTTTCGTATATTTGTCGATTCGCGCCTTAGTCAACGACGTGTTCCACTATATCATTTTATCGTCAATTCTCGTTACAGCCAAAACCAGTACTTTCGAAATGTATTGCGCACGGTTGTTCGTTCCAATTTGCAAGATGTATACTTGGTGATGAAATCGGTAATGTCTGGTAATTATTCTACTGCAGCGTCGACACTATTACGTGGAATCAAATTATATGACTTGGCTGTTCAGAGAATAAGTACATACAAAACGTCGTGCAACGGTAAATTTGTAATTAAACAATAATCGAATGGTGAAACATTCGCCAAAATACGAAAAAGGAGAAACGGCGATGCACACAAAAGTCCAGGAAAAATGTACACAAAAATAATTACATCCAACAGTGTCACCACAGTGACGGACAATTAATAATACAAAACAGTCGTCGATTATCGAAAAACATTACCCGTCGCCTAACCACAGACATAACCCAGGGTTTGATCCATGAAAATATCCGGCGAAACTTTCGTCACGACAGTTCCCTTCTCTTCTGGACCAGTTGTCCAAGATTGAATCGACCCGATGGCTACCTTGTGACGGCAATTATGGTTTGAACATAGGGCTATTGCAACATTGCTACACACGAACAAACACGTTTATAATAAAAACATTTATTATGAATAATTTTACATTCGATTAACTCCATTTTACTGATGTATGATAAATAGGCTACAGTACAGCCTTTATAATAAGTAATATATAATAATAATATATATCGTTTTCTACAACAAACATGGTAGTTTCGTTTCAAAATTCGTTAAAAATCTCTGTACACGGAATTTAAACAATTTTAAAGTATATATGGTTTTTAACGTTGTATTTATTTATATATACATCGATTTCGCATAACCGTATCAATATACACAAGACGCGGTTTTGGTAAAAACATTAACATTAATAAAATATACGGGGTTTGAAAAATCACAAAATTCAAAATCGTTATAAATTACGACATATTTATAATGATATTATCTTCGATTAATAATAATAACGTCGATTGTTATGAAGGTTATATGGTTGAACTAACCTTCCCAGCCTCCCCTCCCAAAAAAAAAAGAAAACAGTCGATTTACTTGATACAGATTGAAAGAAACTACAATATTGTATTCGTTGAAGCGTAAATAAATTTGTCTACAAACATGTTGACGTTTTAACGTACAAATATACATAAAAAAAAAAAATTCCGCGTTCTAATTATATATAAATTTAGTTCCATTTAATAACATTAATGACAAAGTGTAATCGAAAAAAACAAATTGTTTTAACTCATAATGGTAGCAATCTAATGTTTTATAATATTAGTACAAATACGTTTGTAATCACTCATTTATGTTTTAATAAAGATTAGAAAAAAAATATATATATATATTGCTGGACTAATTTTTACGTCATATTAACACATAATATAAAATAGATTATTGATAAATATTGAAGTCTATTCGAGACATTTAGAACTAAGATTATAAGTCTGTATAGAATTGTTTTTCTATTAATACCAAGATTATGCCATCAGTTCCAAATTTTATTTTAATAATATTTATACGAAAAACTTCTTGAAGGCAAATTAGTATCAAAACTAACCGGGTATACGTTTCATTGAATTATCTAGTTTTCACTAATTACATTTTAATAGGCAAATAAAACAACTTACAATATAAATAATAATAATTAAAATAAAACATCGGATTAATAATTTACCTAAATAACAATAACACTAACTTGGTAGATAGAGAAAAAACAAATTAAACGTAATAGAATTTAATCGATTATAACGCAATCGAAAATATTGTCAATAACGTAGTATTATTTAAAAGAGAACTATTTCCATTTTTTTGTCGGCCCAGTAATACGATGATGTAATATTAATCGCGTAATATTTTAATTGAACGTGATCTATGATCAGATAAACCTCAGCTAATAGTAATAATTTACACTCGATACACAAATATATTAGTAATTGATAATTTTTAAAAAACGCGTTGAAAAATACTAACATTCAATTTCAATTGGTAGTATAACTTACTTATACGGTTATAACATAACCTGTTTTTTTTTGGAAATTAAACATTTTTAACAAATATTGTAAATAGTACCCTTATATACTAAACATAATTGTAAAAATTATCACTTTCAATAAAGCCAATGAATTAGCGTTCAAAAATCTATATAAAAGTAATAGACTCTTGAGACCACAAATGAAATGTAGCCAAGATCTACTAGATTATATTTAAAATCTCATTCTAATCGAGGTAACTATGATTGGTTTGGAAACAGAACTCTTCAAAATGTGATTATCCTAGAATAAATACTTAGGATTAACTTATGAAAGAAAAATGAACACTTCACATTTACCTAATTAAATTTGAGCTGGTATACTAGATGTGGAAGCAACTTCCATCATTTCATCTTGGTTTTGGTTAATGAAATTACTACTGTTAACTGTTGTTAACACATGAGGTCTGTATGGTTTTCGAGCTACGTGATTATTAAATGGTCGAGCGCACGCATCAAACAACCTTGATTGGTCAATTTCCCTAGGGTTGTTGGTGCTAGCTCGCACAATTCGAGGTTGATCTACAACTACTGGATTAGATCTTGTTATGACCGAGTATGGTGATGGTGAAGACGATTTTTCAGTTTCCATTTCTTCATCAATTCTGGTTGCGGAGAGCTGAGCACATGTCGACGCGATTGGTTCAAAATCACTGAATGGGTTAAGATTCCGTGGCACTAACTGAATACACAAAATAAATATTAACAAAATAATCGATACATCCGTCGTTATAATTAAAATAATGTACCCCTCTTTGAAAATGGTCTGCAGGCCTTTTAGAATCATATAAGCCAGCTTGAACCACAGGTGTTGATTTATGCATTTTCGGATCGAGTTTTTGTTTTTTTTGTATTAAAGTCTTATGAAAATGGTCCTCTTCCATTGGTTTTTCGATCTCTTCTGTTCTATGATGTATTCCTATTGCGTGATCTCGACTAGTACTTGTACCCAAACTGTCTAATAACGATGGCGCTATATACGTGAAGCCCTAAACAAATAATAGTTATTATTATTATATGGAAAATTTTAAATTTATAAAGCAATAAAGTAAATACTAACGTCAAATTTAAATTCATCATTATCCTGCGGCATAAATGAATCTTCTACGGGTGAATCAACTGGAAGTTGATTAGTGAACCTAGAATCGAATTGTGTCGTATCGTCTGCACCAGTCTATATATATATATATAGAATAACAACAGTGATGAATACAATTATACTGAAAAATTATTAGAAACAAATAAATATATCTTACTAATTTTGGTTTATATGGAGCTTCACAAGTACGATTAATTATGTCCTTCCAGATAATTTTTTGAAAGAAACGATGATTTCGAATGTCTTCTCCCTGATTTATACCAGACCCCAATCTATGACTGACTTGTCTCTATTGAAACGGAAAATATAATATTAATAGGTTATTATTATTATTTACGCTTATTAACAGCGTACAAAAAACCTATGCGCAATCATTAGTTTTAGAAATTGCTTTTTTAACATGGTGTTATATAGTGTAAATAATTTTTCATATATACTTTAAGTAATTTTCTCATAAGATCTTTAGCTTCAGGTGATACATAAGGTGGCATTATTAACTTTCCTCTAAGTATTTTTTCAATAGTTTTTTTTCTATTATCTGCACTAAACGGTGGCTAAAAAATTTCAAAACATCAAAATTAAACGCGTGATTTTACATTTTTACAATAATAAATAACGAACAGTGCCCGTCAACATGTCAAACATAAGCGCTCCAAGTGACCACCAATCAACTGGTTTTCCATGTCCACTTCTTGTTAAAATTTCTGGAGCCCTTTATAGTGAATAAATTTATTTTTCAATATAACCATCGTTCAATTTGATAAATATTTTAAATTACTCACATGTATTCAATTGTACCACAAAATGTATGAGTCACACTACCCCCATGAACATGTTCTTTACATAAACCAAAATCGGTCAATTTCAAATGACCCTCTTGGTCTAATAATACATTTTCTGGTTTTAAATCTCTAAATACAGAAAACACATAAAACTTAGTATAATTTTTTGTTGTATAAAATAAATTTTAAAATATAACATGTTTCCAAATGAATTGCAATTATTTTAAATATATGATAAATATCCTATTAACTTTTAGCGGAGTTCGCAAATTTATTATCGTATATATTATATAATCAAATTAAAAATATGTAATTATTTAATTAAATGATAACTAGTTTTTATATTATTGCTTCGGTATATTTATTATTTTATTTTCTTCAATCTAAAGATTTTATTTTCATAACAAGGAATATGTAATTTATTTATCACCTATAAAATAATATAATAAATTTAAAATTAAAAAATTATTATGTGTTCCTTAATTATAAGGGTAAAAAATAATATATGTTCATTGCTTTTGGTAGATATGTGAATATTTATCTATATGTTATTCAAATTTTAAAGGATTATCACCACTTTTATAAAATAGTATTTTTCCTACTCTGATTTCCTAAAAACATCTATTTTATTCTAAATGTTTGTTTCCTATTTATTATAAAACACTTTAAAGAATTATGTAACAAATATGCACTGAAAATTGGGAAAATAAATGTCTTTAGACTTCATAACTGTGTATAATTATTTACAAAAAGAATATAATAATAAAATAATGTATTTAAATTAATATATTTCTAAATTTGTATTAATATATTAATACCTGTAAATTATGCCTTGACTGTGTAAATGCTGAATCGCAATAATAATTTCTGCCAGATAAAAGCTGTAATATTTAAATTGTAATACTAGTGTGTCAATTAATAAGACAAAAATATGAATTAAGTTATAATTAAATTAAATGTATAGTGAACTGTGAAACCTCAATATAAACAAAAAAAAAATAAAATATCGTATTTGTTCGTGTAAGAAACAAACATCTGTACAAATTTCAAAAAACCAAATGAAAATCATATGTTTAAAATTTATAAAAAAATTACTTAAACCGTTCTTTTATACTAATATTTTTGACATTATCTTCTAATTAAACATAAACAAGTGAAATATATATTTTTTATATTTATTTTGGGGAAATTTATAGAAAACATAGGTACTAGTAATAGTAATACGTAATAATTCAGGTCAAGGTAATGGTAACTTTAGTAGGTCAATTTGGTAAAGAATGACCCAATTCTTTTTAAGTGATGAAATTTAACATGTTATATGTCATTTATCACACATTTTTAGTATTAATACATAATATCAACCATATTTTACACTGTGTTACTTAAGTAAAATATATCAGAAATGTTCTAATCAATAATAATGGTTATTAATACTTAGTATGTAATTAACTTTGTTGTAGAGGTTTCACTGTCAATATTTATGATACAAATACTTAATAATGGTAGGAAGAAAGATAATATATTACCATGCTGTATCTTCCAAGAATATTCCTTCACGTTCTAAATGCATAAAAAGTTCACCACCACTTAAATATTCCAAAATAAGATAAAGTTTTCCATTTGTTTGAAACGCATAAAATAAATTGACTATGAACGGATGCTATAAACAAAAATGGGAAAGTATTAATTCCAGTAAGATTCAAATAAATGAAGAATGGAAATAGAGGAATATATATATATATATAGATTATTTGGAAAATGCGTGCTTCTTTTATAAACAAAATTGAACTTGAACCTTAACAGCTTCAAGTATGTTGCGCTCTGCCTTGGTATGAGCCATATCCTTGGAATTCCTCACAATCGTGGCCTTACGTAAAACTTTCATGGCAAAAATACGATTTTCATCTTTACCAGTCTTCTTACGAACTTGAAATACTTTTCCATAACCTCCTTTTCCTAATACTTTCAATATACTAAAACATTCTGGAGTTAATTTTTCTTTAGTTTGGTTTACAGTTTTGTCTGATAACTTTAGTGTTTCTACATCACTGGATCTGATAATTTCAAAAATAAAATAATAAATTAATCAACTAAATTGTCACTTAATATTGGTAAATTGTGTTATTTATTAGAATTTTGTACTAAATTAATATATATAATAAAACCTTTACATGACTAAATATTTATTGGAAAAACTACATTTTGTTACCAATTTGTTATATGCAAATTTATTTTATATTTATTTAAACAAGAAATTGTTTATACGAGTAAATTACATTCAAACTTAAATGGTATGAAATCTTTTCTAAATTATGAAATTAATCTGTCATTATTCTTTGAGAGTTTTCTAAGTTATTTAGTAACTTATCTGACATTATTAAAGGCTTTTTTTTAGACTACTGATATTGAATAAATGATTCGTTAAGTTATTACTTATTTTTGATCTAATACTAGACCTTAAAAATAAAAAGTTTGAACGAAGAGAGGGGAGGTTGGGCCATCTTAGCCACCCTACTAAAATAAGTTCTTGGATTTTTATTGTATATCTTACTTTTCATCATAATCATAAATGTTTGGTTCTTGAGCATAACATTCCTAGAAAAATAAAAAACAAATTACTAAAAAAGTAATAATAGGCATATAATTAACTAAATTATTAGTAGATAAATAGTTAGTATATTAGTATCTATATAAAATATATAATTTATAATTATACATATTACATTAATGAAGTAGTGGCTTGAGTGATTTGTGGCCATGAGTGATTTAACTTTTTATTCCTCATATTATTATCATTTTTGGTTAAAAATATTTAATTATCTGATAGTATAATTTATTTGAGTTTTATGTCAATGTAATTTTAAATATGTCATATCCATAAAAAATATCCCTTATGTGTTAATGAAATTAATTGATATATATATATATATAAATACTTAAACTTGAATAAAACGATTTTTTATAGGCGCAACATAACATAATTATATATATTTATAGTTCTACATTTTAACGAGAATATAAGTATTACAATATTATCAATAAAATGGTTAAGTATCTCCAATAGTTTTATATTGTTAAATTTAATAAATGTATTTGACATATCCTAACTAAAATTATTTCTATTAATCACGTAAGAATTAAAATGTAATTATCGGCTGGCTTAGTTATAAAATAAATTTAAAAACCAAAATAAACTAAATAATTACCAAGTAGAAAATAAATTGTATTAGAATTACAATAACAATTAACAGATATTTTAAAATTAAACCTAATAGTAATAATATGTTATAAAAATAACTACTGCTGATAAAAATAATAAATTGGTATAAAATACTTAATTTAAATAGTGTAAACATGTAAAGTAAAATAATTATGAAATTTTTTAGGGTATTAAATGGTACTTTAACATGTTTCATACTTTTACGTAGTTAAGCTATAAATTGTTTATACCAATATTAATATAAATTAACAATAATAAATATATGTGTGCACAAATATTAAATTTGCTAATTATACAAAATTATAGGTTTCAAAGAATAATTTTCAGATTGGAATTTAAACGTAATTTCTCATTCACTACACAATGATTTGTTTAATGCTAAGTTGGGTAACCTAGTGGATATATTTTGCAATAAATTTCTAAATTGTTTAAATATAATTGTTTTAAACAGTGGTACATTTTAAGTTGATATATAGTTAACATTACATATGTTTTAAATTAAGAGTATTTAAATAAATAGTTATCTATTATTTTAATTTTCATATTTAAATTTGAATGTGTAAATATGTATATACATATATATTTCTTTTATTTAACAAATTTGTTACCGATTAGCAATTAGTACTTAGATAAATAAAAAATGTCAACAGTAATAATTTAGAAAATAAAGAATCAAGGTCATTAAGGTTAATAATGGATATCGATGATTTTAATTTTGAAAGATGTGATAATTGGGTACTTGATCCATTCACAAATACTAATGCCATATAAGTGTAAAAGAGATAGGGTCTATTATATTTTGTTTGGCTATTTTATCTATTTTATATTAAGAAGCTAGGTATCAATATAGTGGAGTAATAAATATGTGAGTAAAATCTAGAAATGTATAGCGTTTGTTTTATTATTCGATCTAATTATTTCTAAAATTGTATTGGCTTTGAAATATGGAAATAATAAATTATATTAAGTTTGGGTATCAACCAGGAATAGAATATATATTGATTTAGAATTGATATTAGATTTAAATATTATAATAATATAAAATATTTTTGAAAGATATACTTGCAACCTAATTATCTAGTTGAAATTTGTAACTGAATGCAGAATTTATTAGAATAATTTTTCTTTTGAATAATTATGGACGTAAATTAATTTTATTTTTGATAAAAATCATTTGTCAAATTACTTAAATTAAAACTCAGAAAATGCTAATATAAAAAAAATCCAAATTGTTTTTATAATGAGACTTATAATTGTATCGATTAATAATTTCTAATTAATTTTGTATTAAATATTATAATACACATCAAAAATTATCATTTAAACCGAAAAATGTCTTTAAAAATGGCATAACAAATTAACTTAATTTTTTAATATATTGTTTATTATTTATCAGTAACCTATAAGATTTAATATACACATGGCTTAGCACATTTATCAAAATATTTGGTAAACCTAGAGATTATTAAACTAAAGGGCATTTGGTGAAATTAATAAAATTATAAAGATACCATAAGTATTCATTGTTTAGTATTTATTAAAATTATTTTAGTAGGTAAATTATAATGTATCATTAGTATTATTATTATAATGTATTATTAGTACCTAATAGTTTTAAAAATATAGACTGATATTTAATAAAAATTACACACATATTTAGTTGAAAAGTGACTCGAGTATCATTTTATACTGTTCTATATTTTAAAAATAGTAAATGCAACAACTCGAAATCTTTTGTTAATAGCTTATGATGCAATTGAATTTTAATAAACAATAGTATTAACATACTTACCAATTAATACATAATTAAAATTTGTCTAAAATTCAATACCAAGGAGCTAATAATGGTCACGCCACAAAGGGCAAATCATACAATTATATGTATAAAAAAAAATTATTTATATACTTATATAGACCTTATTTTAAAATGTTAAATTTACTAAGTTGGAATTGTTTTATGGTCATGGCATTGGGTTGTACTGTAACCTAGACCTCTTTTCATCCAGCTGAAAAATTAATAACTACCTATATACCTAAGTTTTTCAATAGTGAAAATAAAAAGTAAAAACTAATATTAATGACTAAAAATAGTGAATAAGTTTATGGGATATTATTTTAATAATTACTTATAGACGCATACCAACACAGAAATATGTATGATGCATTTTTCTTGAAACATAGTATAAATGAAGGGAAGGTATGAAAAATATAGGCAACTGTTGACAGTCTTTAGAAAATATACATTTTATGTATAATAATCAATAATTAAGTAAACACAACAGTTTCAAATTTTATTCATACTATTGTCATTATTATCAATTATAAATGTTATTAGGTAGGTTTTTATTTTTACCAAAAATAAACAATTTGAGAATTAAATCAAATCAATAATAGTTCTTGTAGGAAAGGGAATTGTCACTTATCTTCCCCTATAAATGTCATTAAATTTCGATAAATTTCACTTTTACTTATTTAATAACTATTTTTCTTGAAAGAATATCTTTCTATTATACACAGATTTTATTGTATTATGTTAATGCGAATACTTAAGCATTAAAATAGTTATTTTATTGCTTTTATTTGTATGAATGATAATCGGTATGTATACATTTGGTTAGTATTTTAAATAAAATTATTCATAAGAACGTAGAATTTCAACAAAAAAATTTAAACAGTATTATAAACTTACAAATTTAAATAAATGTTAATAAATATAAACAAAGTTAGTATTAAAAATGTGTTTACTTGGATAATTTTATGTTAGTTAAAAAAATAACTAAACTACTACTATTAAACAAATCATACAGGTACTATCTATCTGGTTAATTGAATATAATTTAAATTTGGAAATTCAGATGGAATAAGAATATTGTTATCAATTAGTTAGTTGTCTGGACCACTATATAAATAAGTTTAAGAAAAATACAAATCAAGTATAAAACGCTAAATAATTTTTTATTTTAGAGCAGATATTAACTTACAATTGTGTTTGTTTCTAATAAGAAAATGAACGAGTTATGTTGAATTTTACCAAACAATAGAACACATACGAAATAAAACAATCCAGGTTATCATTTACATTTCACATGTAAAATGCATGTAGATAGTTGGTGTAATCACGAGTTGCGTACAAAGAATAAACGAAATGGTTGGGTTAGATCTTACGAAATAGGTATTTAAATGATCGATAATTTTTCGATCGATCCACAAGTGGTGCGAACAGGGGATGCGAGAATAGGACATAAACGGGCGGTGGTGTATAGAATAATAGCGACGAATGGAAAGAAATTTTAGAGCGTAGACACCATGGTTGAGAGAAACACAAGATAGACAGGTGGCTGGTAAGCGGCGAATATTTTTGAATACACCCCATGGTGAACTAAACGGGTAGGTACTTAAGTAAAGGCCTTCTGAAGTATAATTCACCTCTTCGATTTCCAACAGCTCGTCGTCGGAATCGCTGTTGTTCTTCGGTCCGTTGTTAGATGGCTCATTGTGATGCAGTTCTATGTCGAACACGTCGACCTCGGCCATGGTCCTTGTTTCGCGGACGTTTTATCGCCTCTACCGTGTATTGTGTACGTTCACTCTAAATTCGATTCCGCGTTCGGCACGCAATTATAAATATATATAAATATCCGCGTGTGTGTATGCATGTATATAAATATATACGTACTAGAAATAACGTCGCCGCAACGACGAAAATATTATATATATTAAATATCACGACGAGCTGGATGGGCGTAAAAATAAAACGGGCCACATGACGGCGGCGGTACGAATACGACGAGAAAATTCGCGAAATAGGAAAAAAATTGAACGGAATACCGAAAGAACGAACTATTTACACGCACGAATTCGACGTTACTGCGAGAGTATGCGTATGTGTGTATATGTTTGTGTGTGTGTGTGTGTGTGTGTCCGTGTAAGTCTTTTTACACGCACACACGACGACGATACCGTTTCACGCGATCATTCACACTCTGGACGGACGGTCACACACGCACGCGCATACACACACACACACACACACGCGCACCACACTCGAGCACTATTACGAGAACACGCGAGGCGCACGCACGCACGTACGCAAGCGCACCAGCTCGGCGGAATACGCGAAAACGGCAATATGGCAAAAAGCGTATTGGCGACGGCACCGCCGCGAGTACGCTGTCCGTAACGGTGCGCGAACGAGATCGGAATGAACGGAATGTCGGCGTGTCCCGATGACGACGGCCGTCTACGGTGGCGCGGTGGCGGTGGAACCGATTGTCCGTCGTCCTATACCCGGCGGACGACGCGAGGAGGAAATTCTGTGTGGCGTTTAATATATATTGTTGTACGGCGGCGGTGGATCGCGTAACCAACGTTCCGTGACGAGCAGCGAAAATGACGCGCGCGGGAACTATACGACGTCGCTCCTATATAATCATAACCGCGGTTACGGACGTCGGCGGACACAACCGGCGGGTGCGGCGTGAAGTTCCGTCGGTTCGGGTAACCGTCGTTTCGACCGAACAATTATTTGTGCCCCGAATCGACTTGCGCGTGCGTGTGAACGGCCGCGCGCTGGGCGACGTTGTCGCGCGCGGCGACGGGATGGGGGGGGATTTTTGTTTTTCCCAAATTGTCCGCCGCGCCGTATTTTTGTTTACAATCGTCGCCGTCACTACAGTTGTATGTAACTACGAAATTATGTTCGAGACAGAGGGACACGGACGAAATGTAAAACTTATCGAAATACTTGACACGCCTGGAATAATTGTATTCTACTATTTTGACGGCGTTGGAAGTTTCTAAAGCGGAAAAAATTCGAGACCGAACTCGTCCGTACATAAATATTCTTCAAACGACATTGACGTGTTTTTTTTTCTAACATAATAAAATATGTATAGGCAATAGCGGTAGTACGGTTTTAAACGCGTAGTTGCCGAGAGAGGTGGATTTTAATTAAAATAAAAAAAAACCTAAGATATTTATAAACGATCTTATCGAGATTTCGGAATTTCAATCGCCACGGCCGAAGTAAATCGGTACGTTAAAAAAAATATCGTTACCTTACCGGAAATCTGGTTCGGTTCTGTACGCTTCTAGGGAAATAATTATTTTCTACGATAATTTCGGCGTTCGACGTTGATGTTTTTTTTTCCACTCCGCACATAGTCTTCGAATGACATTGACGTTTTTTCGGTTTTGAAGTTTAACGCGTAATATTTAGTATATACGTTATAATAACTAAAAATCGTATCGAGGTCCCGGAATTTCAAGTAGGTACCCACGACGGTGGTAATATAAAGGTACGTTTACAATGCGTGTGTATAATATTTTCCCGACGATTCTCGAAACGTTATTAAAAAAAAAAACGTAAACTAGGGTAATACGTCTCGATTTTATCGCCAGTGTATCTTAGATCTTTTATGTTATTATGGCGTAGTTTCGTTTTGTTTTGACCTCGTATAAAATATAATATCAATATATTGTGTTTGACGACGATTTTTTTTTTATACCGGCAGTTTGTAAAAAGATAAACGAGTTGTAGAACAAAAAAAAAACAAATTTCCATTGTTTTAAAAACGTTTCAAACTTTGAAAAATTAAAGAGATAATGAAATATATCGAGGGTATGTACGTATATTTATAAATATAAGTACGTTACTTACGAATTTCTATAATTTAGAAAAATTATACGTATATATCGGATTTTCTCGTTTAAAGTGATATGTAATATAATTTGAATTCAAATTTAGTTAAATCGTAATTTTTTTATAGTTTACATACGCCATAAACGCATTGTTTTAGTAAATAGTAATTATAACAATATCATATATAAATTACAAACTATATTATGGTATACATATATATATATATATATATATATAAGTGTGTATTTATGTATGTATATATAAATATATACTTATAATCTTCGTAATTTTATTACAATAATAATTTACGAGTGATAAAATTAATGACAAATTAAAGAAAATCTCCGCGTATTTTTTTTTTTTTAATAATAATTATGTATACTATATATTATATATAATCGTTACTCTCGTGATAGTCGATTACTATATTTATATACGGTTTTTGAACACTTAGATATCATCTTATACAGTCGTATTGGGTAATTTTTTTTATATTATATATATATATATATATATATATTGGAAGAGACCTTCACATCGTTCAAACGTGAAATGATAAACTTATGTTAGCATACATTAATATATTACGTTATTATAATAAACTTATGTACTAACCTACAGCGATTCTTGGTGAAATATTTTTCGGGAATTGAAGGACGTATAGCGTATAAATAAAAATAACATTGTTTTTCGTCGTTATCTTAAAAATTCGTTTACAAACGGTTATTAATCGCTGTAGTGCGTCAACAATTATTAGGTACTGGTAAAACAAATGTTTTCACCCTGTTTTTAAAATCGTTAATTTTTTCAAACATTTATTGGCGGTGGCAAGCTTTACACCTAGGAGCTTAAAACAAATTTCTATCGTCACTTAGGAATTTGATCCCCACAAATTTTTAACATTTATTATTGTACCAATCGATTCGTTATATACGTAATATTCTTTTTTCGAGACATTTTTACAAATATTTCCATGGTTTGGTGAACTTGTATAGTTCTTCTAAGAGTTTATTCTTTATTTCTTACATTTTGTTTTCTCTAGCATCGCAATTCAAACGGGTAATTATTTCGCGGATAATATTACAATTGCATTTTCACGCATTTCACAAATATTTATGTGTTAATAACACACGTTTTGAAAATTAACGAGTTCACATAAAAGTACAATATCTAAAAATAAAACAAATAAACATAGTTATACTTTCATCTATTTATTATTACATACTCGAGTACAAATGTACTTGATAAGTTATTTCGACCAGTCACAAATTCAACATACTGAGATGTAATTTATACGAATGTTAACACAACAGTCCACCCCTAGAGAATATAACCATGGTATTTTTTAGTGATCTTGGGATACGGGATATTTGGAAATGAATCCAGGGATCCCGAATGAAATCAAATAAATTATTATTGACGGATAGCGAAAAGTATTTTTATTTTTTGATGTTCTGAAAATACGTACGGAAAAATTGCAAAGTATGATCTGCAAGCTCTTCGATTTACTTCGGACTTAACGATTAAATATTATATAGATGTATCGTATACGACGGTGGGTACACGGGCACATGACTAAACGAAATAATAAACGATACATATCTAGTGAATTTTATTTAATGACGTACTATTTTAATGCGTTGATTACCTTACGACAATCCAGAAAATCTCGAGATTGAGGTCCGAAAATTGGTTCAGATTGTATTTTCTATCCACGCCGTATGTAAACAAACTAGACCACCACCAAGTATTCAATTTCAGTACCTGAGTAAGTTACGTTTATATATTACGCTTACATCATTTAATTTATTTTTTTAAATATATCGATTATTATTACTATTTACTATTCTTAATTATTTTACATTTTATATCAAACATAAATTATAAATTTTATTGAAATTTCAATTAACGTAGTAATTAACTTAATATTTACATAAATTAATATTCACGCGAAATCTTAATTTCAATAGTAACGTTATTTTTAATTAAAATATATTTATATATTTAACGTTAAGTTACACGTTTTATTATATACACATATATATATAAATATTTTTTTGTAGAAACGGAATATATTTTTTTTGAAAAAAACTAAGGACTTTATGTTAAGCTGGTCCGGTGTAGACTTGGTGGTTAGTTTGTTAAAATTTGATCACACAAGTATGAACAACTGAAAGTAATACAAATCAATAATATTTTCGTTTTATTGTGGGACTGTGTTGACCTTAGATCATTTATTACTGCAGTGCCGCAACTGTAAGTTCTGGGACTCGTGAGCAAGAATCCTTTTTGTGGCCCCTTGAATTACGTTGTCGTATATTCATACTTGATCAGAATATATGACTAAAATAAAAAATGTATTGGTTTTATTATAACCTGAATGGTTAAGTTGTACTCTTTGTGAACACTTTCGACTAGAATGAATGCGTTCATTCATGCTTACCCATTTTTTGTTAGAACGTTTTACACAAAAAAAAAAAAAAACCATAAAAGTCTGTGAAGATTTTAAATCTTTAATGAAATATCGTCTGAACAGTTTGTAAAATTTTAAACATACCAAATTTTGCAAGAATTTTGTTTTGAGTTTGAATTTTGGGAAGATTTAACGATTATTTCTTTCCTACGAATCATATTAAAACGTGATAGATATTATTGTGCAGATTTTAAAATGTTCGAGTTTATTTGATATAATAATCCTTATTTCCCATTTTTAATTTGCGAGCTTTTAAAAACGTTTAAAACTCGAACTGATTAAAATCTATTTACTCGCCTGTAACTTCTAGTGAATGTTTATATTAATGAAACTCCGATATTCACGTTTGTTACATTTTTAAAAAATATTTTAAATTTTGACTTTTGAGTATTTTTGGCCCTATTTTGAGCAAAGGCCCGTGTGTTTATCACACACAACATATTTGATTATTACGCACTACTTACTAATAAAGTATTAACCGTTAACCCCGAATTGCAACGCAGAAATGACAAAATAGTAAAGAAAACCACGTCGAACGTACCCAATTATGTATTAATATATGCATTGTAACGAGCAACATACATTCAAATTGAGCCAGATGTCGAAATGGCGACGTATTTATTGCGAATTGTACATACAATATGAAATAATATTATGTTCTGTAATTTATAAATATATATATATATATTAGTAAGAAAAATAATTAATTTGTACATAAGCTATTGTAACATTAACAAAAAACAAAAAATTATAATCATTGACGTCGCCTTCGAGTTTATAATTAATTTTTGATTTAAACACGTATAGTCGTTAATAAATACACGGTATACTTATTAGTAATAAACGTCGTACCCGATATAATAAAATAATAGTGAAACAATCATGGTGCACCCTAAAGGTGTTTTCAATGGTGTAATATTACGATGGGGTCGAGTGATGGAGGTTTTATAAGTTTAGACACGTGAAAATGCCGTCCAAACAATGCCGTCAAATTGTACATTTATACATATCTATAGACGCTGACGTACTGTGTGACTTAACGCATAACGTGTTGGAAATATAACTAATAATTAGTGTTGAATAAGTGTTCGTGGAAATATTTATTTCAATATTTGCGTTTATTATTTATAATAGCTAAATATACATTGCGTTCGATTGTCTAATAAAAATTCGATAATAAATAAATAAATATATATATATATATATATACGTGTATAACCCTATTATCTATAATAATTAATATTTTATTTCGATAATTAATTTATGTAGCTACTATATATTGTGCACCTAAACCTAAATAATAATGTACCAGTATTTAATATAATATCAAACTACAAATCCTACTAAATACTATGTTTTATGTAAATTAAATTTCGTATATTTTTTTATTTTCTTATCGTTATCATTATTATTATATCTAAATAACACGAATGAAAAACAGACTTAAAACATCTACCGCATAAAAAAATTATATATTTATATATTTTTTATAAATCATTCGTCACATTATAATCGACATTTTATAAATGTTACTATTAACTGGTATATAAGAGTTATTTTTCTGAACGTAATATTTCCTATAAAAATACCTGTATGTATGTAACCTATTTGAATTATATATATATATATATACGTTCTAAATTATTATCTAAACGAACATTTATTACTATCATAGAATTATAATACGCGTACATAATAATTATATTTTAATTAACACCACGGGAAAGTATTCTCTCAAGTATACATTTCTAATTAAATTAATGAATTCGGGTTATAACTGTAGATATAATTTACGCTGGAATTTAACGAAACTTATCGAAACAATATTACGTATTTTCTATCACGGTAGGCATCGCCGTATAAATGCACGCGGTCAATGGTGAAATCATACTTCCGCTCTAGTCCTTATTCAAATTGTCTTATCTTTTAAATAACGCGTTATTATTTTATTTACTATTTTCGATTTACACACACATAGGCGTGCACATCGTTTTTTGAAACTTATTATAGAAATTCTAATCAGTTTATTAACGTTCGTACGAAAATAAAAAAATAGATTATTTTATCGTTCACAAAGCTATTTCTGTACCCGCGAACAGAATTACGTGTATGTAATCGAATCTTTAAAATTGTGCAACAATAAATATGTTGTCAATGCCGTTTTGTTTTATTTACTTGTACATTCAAATCGAACGTATTTACATAAAGTAGACAGGTTATTAAATATGAACGTTCGATTGGCGTGTTACGGGTAAATCTGCACTTATCAGTAGAATGGCGCGGAATAGACATTTTCGAATCACGTGATGCGTGGTCGTCGCGGACTGTTTTGCGGCTAAGTGAGCGGATCGTTCGCGTTGTAACCAGCCATATATTAAGCGAAAATTCTGCGTTCACAATACGGCGCTACGACGGCAATTTATCAACGATTATTTCGCCGTGGTTATCGTTACGTCCGTGTACGGAATAAATGACTTTCTCCGGTTAAAAGCGCATAATCGTTCGTTTTGTTTTGGGATAATTTAGGCGTTTAAATACGTCGTGGTATCGCGTCAACAACAGCCGTCAATTATAAGGGTTTCGGTTTATGTACGCGCGTACGGTGTAAAGAAGGATTAACGTTTTTTGTTATTATTATTTCGACGTCGTAATAAATATCGGCGAACGATTTGCGTTAGTGACGCGAAACATTACGTTGTACGATACGCACGTAAAAAAAAATTAGGCAAGTACGTATACATATACATGGTAGTGTTATTGTGGTACGAAAAACGAAGGTTCGTCAACGAAGCGCACACGGTTTTGCGTGAAAGGCGAATTTCCCACAATTTTGTAGTTTTCACGTGCCGACGTTTTATACGCCAATTTTACGTGCGTCTGTGGCCGTGTTCCGTTGATACGACCAATTACAATTTCTTCGCGAGTTCGAAAACAACGCGGACCGAGCTAAACGTTTCAAACGGCACGCATCGGTACGCTATAGGTGAGAACCGTAGCATTCGCGTGTACGTCATACGGACGCGGTTACGACTTGCAGTAAAAACGTACGCGAACGGTACGTGAAAGTAAAAGTAAACACATTGTCGGTATTGTACGGGGGGTTTTTTTTTTTTATTATTATTATTACGAATTTTATCGTTTCGGATTGCGAACAGAGCCGAGTTTCAATAGCCGTACACGCGTGTTGTATACGTACTCAGTTTCGTATACGCCTACGTATTTGTATTTCAAATACCAATGTGCCTAAACGAACGCAAATTAACAACGAGCGCGACTGAGCGCGATTATTTTTAACGCTCTTAATGGCCTTAAAACGCAAACGAACGACGAGACAATTATCGCGTGAATAATATTATTCGATTTATGCCGAAATTCGACGTCCACGTAATATATCGCGTACGGTACGTAAATTAGTAAAATATTTGTTCGCGTTCATAGCGTCACCGGCCTTATTTGTAGTAAGCATAAGGTCTGTCTCGGATCTATCGCGTTCCAGAGTGTATTCAAATTTAAATATTCCGTTCGCGCCTCTTAGTAATTCACCGGTTAAAACGTACGTTGTACGTTCCGACGTAACACTATCGGGTGTACGTATTACGTCATTTTAGTCCAAACGTAATTTCGTTAAATATATATATATTATTTGTATAAATCACGCGTATATCCTTTTATTTTTCCGGGCTAAAAAATTCGTAATTATTGACGAAATTATGTGTTTTTTTGGACTATTAACGAATAACGAAGGTAAACCGCTTTCAGCTCTGTTTTTTTTTCTTTTATTTCAATCGATCGGCGTGATAATCTAATTCCCGAATTTTCGATAATAAAACGTACTGTGTCGCGGCGATAATACGATTTAATTATCGCTATATTTGTATTATTACGATTTTTTTGTATTTAAACATATTCGATAAAAGGTTAATTGTTACGTTAAATTTTGTTTTTTGTTCGTACAAAAATAATACGTATTCTTAAGCTAATCGAATATTGGAAAAACAAGATTTTTTTTAAAGACGTTTCTCACAACATTGTGAACGTAGTTAACGTTATTAGATTGCATAGTATTCGCGTTCATTTACGAAGTCGGCTAACCGTAGCGTCGTCTGTTCGAACGACGGGCTGCTTATGCATGGTCAAGTTAGAATTCGGTCGGAAAAACGTGCGCGAAAGTTGTGTATACATATTTAGGTGTCGTATTGAACGATAAACATGGGCAATTTAAGACAGCGGGAGAGGGTTTCACCTTGAACATTAACGAATACCGGTAAAAATATAAGCGAAAAATCTACGCGTATCCGCTCTAATATTTAAAATTCCCGTCAATGTACGCGTAAAAAGAGAATTACGGCGTTTAGGAATGGCCGTAAGCGTTTCTGTCAATTGCAGTAATTGTAGTCGTAGTGTATGATATCGTTAACGTTCCGACGTTACCAAAATATATACGTCCGAGCGAATTAATAATAAATTCGTTAAAGAGGCGAAACGCGTGTTTGATATATTATTATTCGGCGCCTATATCGGTATGATATATCTTCTATTTGCAAAAATGGTTGTAGCGTACCACGTCCATCTATCCTAAAAAGCGGGTAGCAGGAGATCTCAACGATGTCCGCAAACGAAAAATGTTACGTAGCGCGTATTCAACACGGGATGACATAAAAGCGGAAAATCGCGTTTTACGGTAAGAACATTTCGGGAATGTCGGTTCTTGATTTATTCGACGTTTACTAAACGCGTGTGTACGAACGTGGCAATACGAACGGCTAATATAAATCGTAACGTTGTTTTCGCAATAACTAAAATGCAACGACGATTTAATCGGTTTAGAAAGTTTACGTATAATTAGTTGTTGTTTGTGCAAGGGAGAGAGAGTGAGAGAGAGAGAGAGAGAGGAGGCGAAAAAAGTTACGCGAACGTTTTTTGTTTTCTAATAAGTTATAAACCACGTTCACCCGTTATACATTTGCTAATCCGATCACTGTATTAATTCGATCGCGTTCGCGTATTGTTATGATAATATTATGCCGCAATGTGCTTCGGCGCACACCAAGCCATTCGGCGGTAGGCGCGCGTACGTTTCACTTATTGAAAACTGTCGAAATCGATACGCGCGTATGGCTCGTGTATTTGCGAACAGAAATTATAATCTCAAGGGCGGCGGATGGCGCTAAAACGATTCCGATTAAATCGTCATTTAATTACGCGCGGAATCTCGACGGATTTTTACGAAGGTCTAGAACACACCGAGGTATCGTTCGAACAGAAGCGAATTGTTGTTTATTATAGTTACCACCCATAAACGAGCATAGATATATTATTATAGCATATTATCGTGCAATAATTAACCGAATACGTTTTGAAAGCCCAAAACAATCGACAACGCTTTGACCCTGATAACGTTTTATTATTTTAAAAATAATGGAATTCGACGTGTTTAATCAAGTGTTTTTAACGAGAGTCAATAATTTATGTAGGACGCTATCCGGCGACAAATCTTGCAGCCACCTGTTCAACAATGCGAAATCGGCGTTTTCTATTTCGTTGCACGGATCTTGGTCTCTACTCAACGGTTGTGGAACAAAACGGTGTCCTGTAAAATTTTCGTTCCTGTAAGCCTAACGTTACGTTTTATGGCCAATAAGCCCACGGCGATTCGAATGGAATCGGTTATATATTGTTTAAAACGAATTCTCGTTATTGTTTTTCGAAATCGAGAAACGGGCGACGAATAACGGGAATTGTTTACTCGAAATACGGATCGTGTTTGTTTAAATATTTATCGAACGTAACGCTTTTGTGCTGTGTGTTACGTGATTCCTTCCATTAGTTCGAGGACGATTTCGCCTTTAAGTTAAATACAATTAAACGTCGTCAACGTTTACACGAACGGACTACGTAAATGAATTGTTACCCATGAGACGTTCCGCGGCGCCGCACAAACCGCACCATTCGCGGTATGTAAGGATTTGATCGTTCGTCCATCCGATCGTCTGGCGAAAATCTGTAGCCTCCTGATCAGAAAATGGTCTACCCATTACTTCGCCCAAGGCGGATAGGAGTTTCTACAAACATGGCACACGGATTTGAACGCGCCGGTAAAACGCGTTTTACGAATATTTACGTTTTCGTGGATCGTCCTTGTTCCCGGGTCCGTATATTTCTCGAACACTCTCGAATAGATAACTTGGCAGCTCCTGATAACACTCACGTTACATCTCAAATAATCTATCGGTGTCATGTCTGCAGGACGTAGAATGCGTTCAATGACGACACGCGCGTTATACCGTAAAAGTAATTTTTGGATTTAACGTAACGCCGTTTACCTTTTAAACGTTTTCTGTCCAACGGCAATTCGAATCTGACGTTCTTTCTTGAAAATGTTCTCGGCAAACCTGGTAAAATTACTTCCGTCGCTACCCCTAACTTACGTTTAAGCGTCTCTAATTCGACGTTTACTTCTTGGCTACTTAATATCGGTTTCATTTTGAGAGCCTCTCGCAACGCCATGTGTTTCTATAAACAAACGGAGAAAAGCGTTTATTTATAAGTATTTAACCACCGGTTCGTTTGCGCGCGTTTGAAAATTATATTTCTACGGGTTTGAATTTATTTAATAACATTTATCGAGTATCGTTACTGTCGAATTACTTTTAAAGAAAAATCACGTAAAAAAGCGTTACTTCTAGGTAACTACTTTTTATCACGTTCAACGCGTCAAAAATGATTACCACACATATGATCGTCGAGAACAATAATTAAATATTTAATATTAAAAATATTACGGATTGTATATAGTTTAATAATAAAAAAAACCTTTTCAATTTTCTACATTTACACACGAGATATAAATTTGAATCTCACGATTTATAAGTTTTAAAATCACGATTAATATTAATAATAATTATATATGCGCGTAAATGTACCGGGTCGCATAATATAAATTCTAACGTATTAATCGCGCGTTCGAATTGAACTTTTTAATATTGTTTCAACCTTCACATCAAATTCGTTTTCAACGTCAAGTAAATGCAATTCCCTTTGAAGTTCTTTCAAAATATCCAAGTCTATAAATGAACTTGTAATTGGCCCTTCCTTTGTTTGTTCTTCAATTTCCTGAGCGTCTTCTTCCGCCAATATACTACCGTTTAACGAATTTTGATTTATAGTGGATATCTGTTAAGCCAACGGATTATACAATTTTATAGTAGACATAATACTAAAAACAAACAAAAACAAAAAACCAAACGCATAACTTGTGTTTCTAATGGGTCTTGGATCCCTTTAAATTCTTTGTTATATTGTCCCGCTTTCTTTTTATCCGATTTCTTTTTGCTCCTTTTCCCGGGTATTATTGGTTTCCCCCTCCTCCAAGTGACTTCTTTGACGTCTTCAATATCCTTTTGCGCATCATACGCACCGGGCAAATCTAAGCGGCGCTAAACATAAAATATTACGTGCTAACGCGGTCGAATAGATGCGCATATACGTCAAATGTCTCACCAAATTATCGGCGATGTTGTCCGCTTGTTTTTCGGTAATCGTGATTCGGTGTTTCAAGCGTCTTTTGAACGTTTGTTTTTTAAAATCCGTTTTTCGTTTAACACCGCCCGCGTAACTCGGACGGGTGAACCGCGGTATATGAAGTACAGATCCGTGACATAACGACAACGCCTCACAAAAATCCTGACCAGCGACACCCTAATACACGGCGCGCGCGTTAAACGCAATAGTGTAACGCCCGTTCGTGGTTCGAGCGTACATTTCGGCGTACTTAGATCACGGCGAGTATCTCGCGTTAATCAGATGCTTATTGCTTACACCGTAAAACGTACACCGCGCGCCCGGGATGAAATGAAATCCGGATAGCCTATGTACTCGTTAATTACGATTACGTATTATGCGTTCAAGAGGAGAAAGTTATCGCGTTGATTTATGCGCGCGAATTTAATAAAATACAACGACCGTTGTATCAACATCGGACTTTTAACGTACCCACGGCGTATGTGTAAGGCTAAACAATATTTTAACGTGGACTAACGTCTAAATTTGCGGCTTTAAATACGTCGTTTCCGTACGCCCCTAGAACCGTTCGCGGACAATTCCGATTTCCCAAAATTATTCGCCATTAATCGACGAGGCCCACGTTATCAATATACTAAGTACAGCGCGCGTATTTTAAACATTTCCTACATTAACATTGTGTTGCCTATGCTTTCCGCCGGACTAGCGCGCACAGTCTCGTTGCGCCGCGAGTGGAGTAAATAATTACGCGAGTGAATACGTTGAAACCGTGGGCAATTAAAATCGAAAGATTTCGAAACAACGACGGCCGAAAGGGTGGTAACGTCGAGAATTCGCTATTATTATTGGCTTTCGTCTACAATTCGGCGGAGAATACGTCGTCGATTGACACATTGACGGACACTAACCGCTATAGCGGTAAAATGATATTTTGACGCAAGGTGTCGTTACCGCTGTAACGGTGACAATTTAATTACCGCTATAGCGGTAATAGAAAAGCGCGTTCTTATAGGTGGTATTGGAAACCTGTGAAAGTGTTCACTCCTACGTCGTAATTAAGAGATGCCCGCGGAAGCAACGTTTAGGATAAACGCGATTTGATTACCGTCTCGTAAACTTTTTATAGGGGAAAAATAAACCGTGGAAAAAAGGGGCTAAATTCGTACGGCTACCGATACCGTCGATTGTTATTTTAATTTCGAACGACAACGGCGTAGGCATTATTCGTCCGCCGTTTCGGGCACTAACCGAAAATTTGATCGACGACTGTTGACTTCTGCTTCGGTTCAAATCTAATACGAGTCGAGATTTGTCGGCCGTATCGTCGACCGGTGTCGGTTTTTGCGCCACTGTGGGCATTGGACTGGTGGCTCGGGAATCCGTTTCTGTGTACTTCCTGAACAGTTCCTCCGGTACGATAATATTGATTTCGTCCACGTCGGGATAACGGTGCGGCGATTTCGGGTCTAAGGCCTAAATTGAAAATAAACGCGCGCGGTTAGCCGGACGACTATTTTTTACATTTGTCTTACCAGAGCGTCTTTAGCTTTTTTCACGAGATCTTTGATTTCGCTGTCCAAAGGATGATTACACAGTACGGAACATCCGTACGGATACGGGTTGTACAACGACGCCAATGGTTTGAGTACAATAGGCGCCGGGTTACACGAGACACCACAAATGTCGGTCGGTTCATCTTTCTAAATCCAATTCGATTCGATTTTACGACGTTTACGGGAATAATTTATTTTACTAAAATATATCGTTGTGAAACACGAGCGAAATCGACTTTAACGATAATACGGGTGATAAACGTATTTCGATAATAATTTCTCTAACGTTTCATTTGGCGGAAATATAATTGGAAAATGTGTGTACACGCGAAAGCTGGCGTTTTGTATAGGCAATTTAGATACTTGAGTGTATTGTAAGTAGTAAATGTGTACGTTTCGAAGTTGAGTAAAACGTATCGGTAAAAATCGATATTAAAAGTTTAAAAGAGCAATATAGGCCTACGAGGAAACGAGTTTTTAAGAAAAAAAAAATTCGAGTAGTTAAATATTGCGGCGTTCTTTAAAACGTTACGAATTTTCGAAATCGTCGAACGAACGTAAACAAAAAGGTTATTTTGATTTCGGGTTGTTTTCAAACGCGTTTTCGGATCGTTATTTATTGTTCGTCTACGTAACGCCGTTTTGAGACGTACACCGAAAACGTTCTAAACGAAATCGAGACAATTACGTAAACTATTTCGTACTAATTTGTTCCGATTTTTAACGCGCGTTTATTAAACGGCAATAGTTTTAATTCGCGTCTGACGTACGAAAAACCGATACGCGTATTTGATCGACCGCAATAAGGAACGGAATAAATTCGATAAACGAAACCGAAACGTTACTATGGCTAATCTCGTAGACAATTTTAGACCGGTCAATTATATTTCGTTATTGGGTTCCGAAATTGATCCGATTTGGCCGAAACATGATAATCGATGATAAACGAGCCAAGTGCGAGGGGTCTACAATCGACAAATTGTTTCGATTTCACGTAGAGATTCGCGCGTAAAATAATCGAGTATAGAATTACCTGATTTTCGTCGTCGAAATCGCTCTTTATAACGCTCGCGTAAAGACCAGTCCTGCTCACCATTGTTTGTCCGTTATTGGTACAAATTACCGGCGTCGATCGATTTATTTAAACGTTAAAACGGTATTACGATCAACGAATGGGCCTTTTGTTTTACACGGCGACGTCATTACGTAACGATTGTGTAACGTGCGCGTTTTATTTTTATTTTTTTTTTTTTTTGACGCGAAGCCTTTTGAACCGACGTAACGCCGTAACCTCGGCAACTTTGGGGCTTTATCGTTATTATGACACGGGCACGGTAACTGTTTGGAGCGTCTATGTAGTAACGAAAAAAAAAATACACCGACGGGCCATTGTTATTTGATAAAAAACGAAATACGATCGCTTACGTCGAATAACGATTATTATTATTATTATTATTATTATTATTGAAACGTGTTACGGTTTCGCAATAGTATTATGAATTATAATTTCGAAACGAGATCATGTAACGTAAACATCGATACGGATTAATTATGACGTACGTTGTTTGAAAATGGCTACGAGAACGAAAATGTTCAATTCACACGCCGGCATTTTCGTTTGTCGCCGCGAGTTTAGACATTTTACGAGAAATAGTGAAACGATTCGGCGTCCCACGTTATATTAATTTGTTGTATACGACTTAATTCGAGGCCGTATAATACGATCCCTAAAATTATGGGCAAATACGACGATCGAAATTACGACGCGAAGTGCAAAGGTTGTAGTTTAGTCCGGCCATATTTAATTAACGAGTTTTCCGCTATTGAACGTTCGAACGAACGACAACGATCGGTAGTTAATTTTATAACGAAAGACGAAATCGACGCGCGCGCTCGGTCATTTCCCAGATGCGTTTTATTTCGTTCTCCGGACGAATGATATAAGTTCGTCGTTGTGCGCGATTCTCAATGTCGAATTATTTCTGTTCGTCGCGTACGATCGTAATCACGTAGTTCCTACATAACCACGTGAATAGTTTCTCGATGCGAGTCGAGCATTTTAAGAGCCATTTGCCGTCTACTAGCGGCAACACGTACTCGGATATTTTCGGCTATTTTTCGCGCAATAAATCAACGCCCGTTCACTGTTCGCGAAATCGGACCGATCCGCGCAACGCTTCTACCGGTTTCCATTTTTTATTCACTCGTTCCTTATAGATTATTTATTGTACGTTATACGACACGAACGACACGAATTACGCTAAAACGTGCGCATATTTAAACGGATCGCCACGTCGTCGACCTTATTGAATGCTTCACGAAACGACGCTAAAATAAAAGTTACGCCGTACGTTAACATTAATTAAACGTAATCACTTAGACCGCTGAAATTTGCGTATGATTTCGTATTATTGAATACAATGTAATATTTACGTATTTTGTACGATAATATCGGTGTTTCAAAATTATTTCGTCTTTGCGACACCTCCTCTCCAAAAAAAAAAGTTTCTAAATACGATCGTCGATGGTTATCGTAATATACCGATAGGAATAATATTGTACGACCCGCGCGCGGCGTTCGACAGGCAATTATTGTAATTTTTAACGGAAACTAATCGTACGTAACTTATAATTTACAACGAAAAATCGTGAACGTTTAATCGATTTCGATTAACACGACGAAATGGAAACGTCTGTACGCGTGCTCCTATTTTCGTTTATTCGAAGCGTTATTATCGCGATCGATGATTATGTTTATTTATTGTTTTTCGTACAACGATATACGTAATACTTCCGTCCGTCCACACAACATTATTTTTATCGGAATATGCTCGCGCGCCGCGGACGTTACCCACGTTTATTAATCACGCGCGGCCAGCGTAACGTTACAGTTTGTTAATGACGTTCGTCGATAACCTATTTTAAAATAAACGTACCTTTTCGGAAATCGGTAAGTACGTATATATATATATATATATATACACACACACGCGCGCACGTACGTTTTGAAATTCGTTCGGAATTTTATTCGGCCGTTTAAACGAACGAACGTTCATTAACATTACGTAAGAACGTACGGAGTGATAATTAAAAAACGCACGTTCGGCGATATGTGTACACATAGAGGTTTTCGTTACGGTTAAGTCGATCGTCTAAAAATTCGTTTATTTCGATCGTTTTCACGGTGCGCGCATTTTTCGTTACGTTCGTCGCCGGACACTAACTGAAAAATAAATAAATAATCGTCGACGATTTACCAACGACGAGCGAAATATACGCGTACTGTGTTCGTTGCGAACACGTAACGTTCAAATAGCGCGAAACGCGCGTCGTTGTTTTAGTTGGGGCTAGTACACATGGCGAACGTTAGACGCCGAGCTAACTTTTGAAAGTTTATGCACTAACCTGTCATAAGACGTTAAATTATTTAATATTCTATTTATGACATCGATTATTTTGTTATTAAATAAAACTTCGTTAAATATAATATTAATTTCTACTATTAATTAAATTTACGATTTCGCGTTAAATTAAAAACTAATAAATATTTAAAAAACACACCTCGACGTAATTATTAGTTTTTCCTCCGGCGAAACACAATAATCGTACAGCATTTTCATCAGCAATTATGTCATCCTTAATGGGTATTAGCAAATCATCAAAAGATTTAATTGACATTCTAAAATAGTTACGGAATTTCGGTTCGTATGCTCTTAGTTTTGTGCAAAAAGTTATACATTGACTTTCACGGGGGTCTACATAATAAGAGCGGGTGAACCCAATAATTTCGTTTTCGATGACGACGACGTGAATTTCTTTTGTGCAAAATCCATAAACATACAGCCGTTTCTACGTTCATTTTTGTATACTGACAGAAGTATACTGAATGGCAAATAGAACATTTCAGGTTCATAGCTCGATTAAAAAACCGCACGTCAACGCTGGTTCAATACTCACCGTGTGTACGCTACTCAAAAATTTAACGTGCCCTTAACGCAGGTTAACGCGCGTCTAACGCTCGCCATGCGTACTAGCCCTTCAATGACGAAACCGATACCGTTACGTTCGTCCTATAGAAGTCGATCTATTTGCGAATGTAAAAACAAGCGCGACCGAAAACCGATTTTCGTAACGATAATTTACACCGGATAAGCGAATGGCGCGAAACTCGAAACGAACGTCTCGTACCGTAAGTTTCGGGAATGTCGAGTGTCGCGCGTGGAAAATCGGTGTCCCCACGGCACGATAAAACGGTTAAAACAATAAAATCGCACCGATCGTCTCGTAACCGCTTAAACGAACGGCGGACAACGTCCGGTTTTCCCGTACGACGGCGGTCGAATTGCAATTTGCCAAGCGGGCTGAAAGTGGCCGAAGCGTCGTTTCGTTATTCCGTCGATTCGGTACCCGAAATGTACGGCGTCGTCGCGCGCGACGTAATTAAATATGTGCGGCCGAACGAAAACGGCCTAGTGTCCATTACCGGCGGTTTCTCTAAGGTCGGTGGGAGACGCCGCGTGCGTGCGCTCGCGCGCGCTCGTGTGTGTGTGTGTGTTGTCGGACGGGATCTGTTTACCATTGATACGGTTAGGTTATAGAGGCTCGCGCGTTCAACGTAATATAAGAACCGGTGTTTTGAGGTCGTCGCGTGTAGTTGGATATTATCGTTTGTCGAGCGCGCGTCCGGTCTTCTTACGTGAACGTATCGGTATAAATAAATTACACGCCCGCTCGTTCGTCCCGACGGGCCCGTAATTATCGTCCGTTGTTTACGTTTTCATTTTTTTTTTTTTGTTTTATCTCCCGTTATCCATATTCGCCTTCGGGACACAACCGATAGCGTGTTACGATGGTGGACGAGAGAACCGGCCTGACGACCAGAGTGATCGGCAAGACCAAGAGGGTGTTCCGCGGCGCCTCCAAGACGTACGGGTCGACCAGCGACTCGAAATTGGTCGCCGACGCGTCCGGCGCCAAACACAAATACCGGAATTTGAAGTAAGTGCTACGCCGTAAGCCGCTTGTGCGTGTTGTATCGTTTACGCTTTTGAATGGATCCCGAACAAATCGGGATAATACCGTTAAAAAAAAACGCGACGTATTGGCGGCCGCGTCGAACGTAATCGAGTCGATTAGTAGTAGGGCACCGCCGTTCGGTTATTTTTGTCCGCGGCGACAATTCGACCGCGGATAATCGCGGACGGGGAATACCGGTAATAATAATCCCGGCGATTATCGGCGAACGTGGACGAACGACGAGCGGAATCCCTGGAACGGAAGGCACCTTCTTTTTGTGCGATAACGCGTTAGCTTCGACGGCGGACGGGTTACAGCTAGTACGAGCTAGGCCGACGGTGGACGTTTGTTGTGTGTCGTGGCCGACGGACGCGGCGGTTGTTCCATCGGATATATATATATATATATATGTATAAAGTCCGACCGGAACGTCCGGGGGTAAGATTCGCGAGAATTCGAAGGTACCGTCGCGGAGACGAAGGGAAACCAACGAACTTCGTCCGGGACGTTTCGGCCAAACCAATCCTGTTTGCCGGGACATTGCGGCGCGATATCCGTCTAACTTTTGTAGGCACCGGGAAATCGCGCTCGGAATCCGTCGGTTATCGAACAATATAGTCGTATGGAACGTTTCGCGTTAATTTCTCGGACGTTAACGCGCGTTTATTTACGCGTTGTTTTCGTGATTTAAAAATAAACCGACGACGGCCGTAAAGGGAGCGAACGATTAAAACACAAAGAGAGGTTCACCTACACAGACGGATTTCGATTAAATTACCATTAAGTACGCGTACGGTTTTACGCTTCACGCCCGTCGGTTACTATCGATATCAGTACGATTACATTAGTTATTATTAATTATTCCGGCGTTCCAAACTTAAGCTAATAGAACTTGTTTTCGTATATCTAAAACCGTTTCTGGGGAGCGTAGGTCGTGGCGCGTAAGCGACAATTCATATTAACCGTGACGCGAACGCGTAATTATTTTTAAATTTATCGCGCTTTCGTCGGTCAAAGTTCGCGATAGCCGTCGGTCCGATTGAATATAATTGTTTCGTAAATGCTACGCGTAAGCCCCGTGTCACCAATTATTCGGTCGGTTCGTACTTTTCGCCGAATAATCGACGCGTTTTTTGAATCTTCCAGCCAACAATGTCGTTTTCGTCCGTCGGTACGATTCAATACGAAACGAACGCGTTCGCCGCGTCTTGCGACGATCCGCCGTAGAAGACGTGCGTAAACGACGTACGTACGGCGCGTCCGCGTTGTTTACGAAACGATTCGAAAGTTTGTTTACTATCGATTGGACAATCGCGTTTTTTAACTTTGGAAGAAATTTCTCTACGGCCAACGCTTGTTCGGCTTCCACCGGCGTACGGTGTTGCGTAACACACGATCCACGTATTTTACGTACACGAGTTTCTAATAGTGGACGACAAAAAAAAATCGGACGTTTAAAAAAATCGCCGAGCTAGTATATTATTAATCGGCTATCGTACCAAACGAAATATTACGAAATCGTAACGGGGACGACCGGCGATTTTACGATAATTACTGATTCGAATCGCGCGTATCGACCAGCGATTAAACAAAACGGCGAACACGTTTCTTACACGTAAGTAACGCGTGCGTACACGATTTAATATAATCGCGATTGGATCTTCCGTTATTATTACATATTCGTTAATGTTTTTGAAACAAACGTGTTCGCGTCACGTTTCTAGTGTAATCCGTGTACACCGTTTTTTTTTTATTTAGACCCGTAAATCTTGAACAAGTCTTCTTCTACGCCTCTTTGTAATCGGCCAAATTGTAAAAAATCGAAATGTATATAACGTTTTCGACGGATTCGTCCGAAACGCCTTTAATCGCACGCGCGTGTAATAAACGCTGTGCCCGACATTACGCGATAAATCGTATAGCGTTTTGGAAACGGTGTTTCTATGTATTCCGCGCGGGCGAAACGACGAGAGAACCTATGAGCGCGCCGCCCGTTCGTCGAGAAAAATCGACTTTCGGTTACGCAATTCGTTTCGCTTGACGTCCAACCGCGCGGCGCTTTCGTCGGATCAAATTTCGTTTCTTATAACGGACGTTATCGCCCGATATTTTCGAACCGCCGTTTCGTATTCGCCTACGAGCACGTCGTGAACGCCCGCGGGTCGTCGTAGGTTATTATAGGTATTATACGTACGTGAAGTAAGGATATGGTTTATTATACGCGCGGTTCTATCGAACCGACACAATTCGGTAATCTATATTCGCGTACACGACACCCGCGTTACCGTGCGGGTATCGCGAATATTACGCGCGGTAATTAACCGGCTGCTAATCTCGATACTTAAATAATACTTTAGAGTCGTTCGAACACGTCGTAAAGTGTTAATTGACGAGTAGTGTCGTCTAGAGTAGTAACATTTGGCACGCGTCGGTCTGGTGTATACGATTACGTAGCGGTCAACGATTTAAACGTGTCCGTAATATTTTTAAACTCGCGCAGTTATTAGAAAAATAGATATTTATTTTATAAATGAAAAAATAACGAATACGCGATTCGAGTTAAAATATAGAAATTGTTTTTTGTTTTTCGAAAAATACTCCGCGTACTTTATTCGAAATGTTATTCGATAGTGTCGCTATGAATAATAGAATCGAGTGTATGTTGCGCGTACGTTATTGAATCGTATCGTGTCGACGATTTACGAGACGACGCCTCGATGTAGTCAAACGAGTCCAATCGAACCGTATGGACGATCAATTAAACTGATCGTCTCTCCTTTTTCAGTCATTCCTCTTTAATTTTTCTCTGTCGCCCGAATCGTTAAATGTCGAAACTACTTTTACGTTTCTAATGTCTCAGGCTATGATGACCATCCTCACCCATCGGGTTCCGGGCGTTCTTGACGGACCTTCTCTATTTACTTCGAAACCTCTTTCGTGAATCGTCCGTATCCGCTCTCCAAACACGTCCAAACCGTTTCAAACGGATCGTAAAATAACGACGACGATAATTTCGTGAAATATATTTTGTAGCGTACCCGACGCGAATCCGGTTTTCTTTTATTAATAACGATCGAAACGCGTCTAATTTCGACCGACGTACGGAAACATATTACGTTTTTCTTTCTCGGTATAATCAAACGCGGTTTTTACCGCGTATTCGTATTCTCGACTGTTAAATCGTGCGTACTTTCGTTTCGCCGCGACACGACGGACGGACGCCTTTATGGTCGATCCAGAGGTCCGTGAAAAATATAGTTCGACTCGTATCGTCCCGACGGTTACCGCCGCTACCCGGCGTCGTTCAATCGAAGATAATAAATGCGTTTTAAACTCGCCGTGACGAAATTAAACGTTAAAAAGGTACCGCGACGGTACACAAATAGGCCGGACGTGGAATTATTGTTAACTGAAACGTCGGCGGACGTGAAATTAGTCTCAATGAACGTAACGATATTGACGAAGTAGTTGGACCGTTCTACGTGTTTAAAAATCGCATCCTCTAACCTACATTTCATTTGGGATTCGACGGGATTAGCGAACGGCCGTTGGTTGTTACGACATCGTATATAGGATTGTGCGTGAAAAAATACGTTCGTTTGTCGACGACGCTTGTCGAATTCCGATTTATTACCACGTCGACTCTTACGACGAAAATAGCTATCGGATTTGTACAATATCGGACAAATATATTTCCCGATAAATCGAAACGAAAATCTAAACGTTGCCGGATACCGCGACCAATAAAGGTACGCCCGTGCTGTAATTTTTTTGTTTTTTTTTTATTTTAAATCAAATTTTTGAGATAAACACTGAGCGGTATTTCTTGTTTTCTCGCGCGCGTTTATAAATAACGCCGTAAAACTATCCTCGCCATTGTCTCGTCTACGAAAACGGTTATTCGATTTCGTTCGCGACGTTATAAAAATAACTTTCCGAAATCGTACGACACAAACAACGATCGTTTTCGGCGTAAACGTTTGCGCGCAATGTACACGTTAATAAAGTACGTGAGCTTACGCGAGAGTTTTGAGAAAACCTGTCCGGGTGTTTTTCGTTGTCGTTTATTCGTCGGAATAATCGCGATTTACGTCCGAAACCTACGAAACGTCTCGTTGTTTTTGTTTTGGCGAATGTTCGTTTCGAAAAAAAATTCCGCACCGTTCGCGGAAATTCGTTCGATTCGTTCGTATACACGACCGTGTTCGCGTTTATTTTCAATCCCACGCGCCCGATTTCGCGATACAAACGGAACGCCAACGGTGGGTGCCCGACCTCGCCATTTGTTTTTCCCGTTCAACGTCCGACAATCGTACGGGAAACAACTCGACCACAATTACGACGATAATGAACGATAACAATTATCAAACGGCCAATCGGCAGAGGACGTGTTTCGCGCGTGATCTACGTAAATCGGTTAACGTACGCGTTCGTTATTCGACGGGTTCGCGTTTCGACCCGACGAGCGGCTTTTCTACTCACGGCGTAGTTGAGTATGTTTACGCGATTCGTTCGCGTACACACGCGAATACCGCCGAATTCGAAACGTACGTGGTCCGTAAACCGCGCCGCCAACGGTGATCGTTACGTCGAACAAGTGGTTAATAAACGTGTACCACGCGCGAAATATCTATCGTTAAACGTTCGTATATAGCGGACGTGCGAGTCTCAAAATACGTAACGTGTTGCGCCGATCAACTCGTGGTTAGAACCAAAAAGTCGTTTCCTTCGCGTCACCCGATTCGTTTAGCGTGTATTGTTCCTTTCGTTTTATTTACTTTTTTTCCGTACCGATTGCTAACGGTATTCCAAATAATAAGCGAAAACGATTTATGGCGCGTGTCGACGTTTCTCGGTAATAGTTAAACGTGTACTACGTACTCGGAAAAAACGACGGATTATTGACAAAAATGACTAACGCGGAGTGTAAAACGCCGTATAGTTTAAACGCGTCCGACGGTCCGAAACGACCTCGATGAACGACGTTTTTACCGCGCGAAGCTAATATTATAAAAACGTAAATAATACGCCCGACGTTGTTCCGTCGTCCTATATATAAATACGTCGCGGCGGTTGTTGCCGTTGTCGGCGATGATCGGTTTCGAAATGTACCGATCAACCTCGGCCAAATCGGCACCACACTATTCGAATAATGTCGGGCCGAGATCAACGGTCGACGACGTTTCGGCGATCGTTGTTCCCACACGCGCGCGTCCGGCAATCGCTTCCCGGTCGCGTTTTCCCCCGTCCGGCGATTCGCTGTTTCCGATTCGTTTGCCCAGTCTGCAAACGTCCGCCGATCGTTTCGTCTGGAATTCAATACACTCTCGTCACGGGCGTTTCGTCACGAGCATTTACGCCGTCGTAGGCGTAAAACCCCGACGGGCGTTTCGACGATTCCCCCCGGTATTCTCCTCTCGTACACGGCCGTCGGAAATGCGCCGGGATTTTAAGACGAAAAACCGACTGCGGCGGTAATTACGCGTTCGGTTCGCGGCGAATTATGTCGGGAGTTTTCGCTCGAACACATTACGGCAACACTTGCACGGCATTGCACGATATTCGTAAACCTATACGTTTAACCCGTGCGTATTTGTACGGTTTAAAGTCGTAACAAGCGAACAAACGCGCGCACCCGAGATAACCTTTCGAGCCCCGTTACGTACAATTGCGTCTTTTAAAGCGAATAAAAGGTATACGTCGCGCGTATTCGCGTTGTCGAAATTAGGTCGAAAATAAAAAAAAAAAAAACGTTCGTTAACGACGACCGGAGCGTTATGTACCCGAAAAGTCGGCCGACGTGTGACTCTTTTCGTAGTTATTTTCCGTAAAAAAAGGAATAAAAAAAAGGAAACTCCCGAAGCGCGTATTAGTTATTTTACGTTTGAAACAACGGTTCAACGATTTTCGATCGCGGTTCGCCTACGGTACGCGCGGTATTTACCGCGACCGAAGAAACTCGTCCGGGGATTTTTCGGTAAATACGATCCGAGTCCGTTCTGGACGGGGTCGCCGCATGTTTGGTACAAATTTTCCACCGTGGATCGGTTTCCACTTATTAGTACGGTCCTCTTGACACGATCGGCCGTATCATCGATCTCGGCCGAATGATTACCGAACGAACAAATCGCGAAACCGGTTTGCTTAAATTAGATCGGTTTCAAATAGGAAACAATACGAAGCGCGTATCTACATATATATAAATATATACGCGCACCTATTACTAACAACGTCAATAGCAACGGTAATTAGCGCTTAAAAACACGCCGTCTACGTATTGGCCAATACTCGCCTAAATAATTACCGTTTGTTTTGTGCGTTATTATCGTAACGTTGGCTTTATATAAAAATACGCTTGCTTACGTAATAGTTTATGTGTAATTATGTAACGCCCGTTCGTATTGGGGTCGGTTTTCGGGAATCGGAGGTGTACAACTCGGGATACCCGTGGGTGGTAGAGGGGGGGAGGGTTTCATTTTCGTCGGCGACGATTCGAGAAATATTTCGTAACCGCGTGGGGCGCGTTGCACACTGGTCGTTCATCGTCGTTAACGACCGGGCGTTTCGTGAAAATCGGACGCCGCGGACGTCCGCCGGCGTAATTTCCAATCACCGACCGTAATTGAGCCGTTCGCGCGACACACCCACGCATCCCGATATTCTCGCGGCGTTACGAACGTACAGTGGAAACTCGATTCACCGGACTAATTATTGTCGTTAGGCATTCGGACAGTCGACCGTACGTAGAAACGGTTTTGTTTTGCCCCGTAATACGTAACGCTAGGCGTTTATTGTGAAAAAAAAACTAATCGGTAACCGACTAAAAAACAAAAACGTAGAGAAGGCGAAGTTAACGCGGGCGGGTCATGTGCCGGTACGTTCGCGTAGATTCCGACTAGTTGTTTGATCGCGTAATTGTCCGGATAGTCGTGAATCCGAGGGCCGGCTAATCGAATATCCATTGTATTACCTTTCGGCGAGACATCGTTTTCAAAACGAACTCGCCGTAGGATTTTCGGAACTGTACAAACGCTACACGACGAATCGAAAACTGTAAAATTATACTCGCACGGAACAATAGTCGGTGACCGCAACTCCAATTCGAACCGATTAAGTAAATGTCGGTCGATCGACGTTATTCGTCCCGCTTGTATAACAAAAACTAAAAACACGTTCACCGTTTACGGCGATTTCTAGACGCTCGGTACAATTTCAAACACGTTTGTTCCGCCGGATATATTGTTTCCCGTTAAAGTCTCGAATTTCGAACGTTGCGCGACAGCTAATCAGACGCCCAATGGCGCTAACGTTGTGTTTGCGTATGACAAAAACCGTTTCACTCGCGCCGGTGAAGAATTAACAACCGCGGCGGTCGCATGATCGGAACGCCACCCGTCGTTCGGGACCGCTTTGGGAATGTTCGCAAAATAGGAGATCGTCATTATCGTGACGTGTGTGTGTGTGTGTGTGTGTGTGTTTTTATGTTTCAGCGAAGAAAATATGCACTTTAATTATGAGGCGGATTTGATGTTAGACTCTGTAAACCGTAGGTACAAGAAAATCGTGTTGTCGACCTATGCCACGGGCATGGCTATGACCGTTGTCGGATGTTTGTTGGTGCTCTAAAATAATACCGCGTAATCGTTTACGGAACCGTCGGAGCCTTAGCCGTTGTTGGCCGACTAACGTTTGTTGCGTTTCGTTTAAGCTCAGCGATTTCTGTCGGATCGCAATTTGTCCGTTCTGTTCCCCCGCCGAGACTCCGCGCGCGTTTTATGTATTCGTTATATTTACCAATGCAAAATCATTATACGTTTAGGCCGTAATTTGTTTGTTGTTTTTTTTTCTTTTTAAATTTTACGTTTTTCCCTCACGACGCGTAAACGTTTATTTGCGTTATTACGTTATTGCGTATTTACGTTCCCTACAGGCGGAACGAACGGTTAAAATTACGCGTATCCGTAAAGTACGGATAGTTAATTTTTGTATATTTTTTTTAAAATTTCGAAAAAAAATTACGGGATAGGTTGTACGTATATGTGTACGTTAATTTTATTTTTCCACGTGGTCGCCTTCCCGTTCTATGGACGCCTAGAAGAACTCTACCGGCTTCAAGACCTCTTGGACGAAAACGATTAGACGTTTTTGTCCACCCAGACGAGTCTGTCGGGCGGTGACACGAGTCTCCCACGTCGGGCGAGTGTAGTTCGAAACGAACGGAGAGTAGCGCGACAACGCGCCCGCCCGTACACGGCCAACGCGCTTGACCGGTCGGATTTTCGCCGACGTCCGTTTTTCACACTCGCCGCGAAAACGGAAGGAAAACGTCTAACCGACGACGAGACGAAACAAAAAGTCTCTCGACGCACCCGCCGCGCGGAGGTGTTGACGGGGGAGAGCAATCTAACGGGCAGGCCATCAAAAAGCTCTCGACAGCCCGCACGTCGCGTCGAACGGGAAGGCCACTACGCGTAAAAATAAGCGACATGTTCGGCGATTTTTTTTCTAAATAATGTTTTGTTTTTTTTATCGAAAAAATACAAAAATTATACGACGTTTATAAGCCGTTTACGTGACTGTGTATGGTGTCGGAACACGTTTTACCGTCGTTTCGCGACACGTACGATTTAACGCGGCTCAAGATATTCGATAAATATAACCGGTAGCGCGTACGTATATCAGGCGTGACGTGATTATTTCGCGTTTACGTCGTTTCGTTTTCCGTTCGAACGGATAATAACGGGGCGATTTTCGCTCTAAAATATATCGAACATATTAAAACGTATAAAACGGCGTTCGACGTTTACCGGGAAAAGTGGCGTACGTGAACGCGAAATGTTCGTACACGGAGTGTTTATAGTGTTACGTCGCGTTACCGTCGGCCGTGAACGGTATTATAAATAAAACGAGACGGACGTACCGGCGAAGCCGATCGATTTCGCGTTACCAACGCCGCCGTAAACGTATTGGCCGGTTGCGACGTCCGTGTGCGCCATCGTCCTCGGACGTGAAAATACGAAAATCGACCGGCCCTGAATCGGACACGGTCGTCGGCGGACGACGACGACGACGACGACAACGATGTAACGTTAGCGGCGTGTCGCCGCCATTCGTGCGGTTGACCGCATTTCTGCGTCACTACCAGAATAGTACGTGTCCCGTCGTATAGACGTAACTACGTCCGGTTATCTTCGGTTCGAAAGATCGAGCACGTACATATTTACGTAGGAGGAAGTATCGAAATAATCGTCGGGGGCGTGTTATAAGGTTTCGTAACACGACGAAGGTTAAATTACCTACACGATTATATATATATACGCGACGTTTCACAACAGCTACGTCGCATCACGTGACGATAACAATAAGAACGTATACGAAGGTAATTTTGTTTTCGTTACGCTCGCGGTAACAATCGCCGGGCCAGTGGCGGGCAGGTGCCTGTTTAGACGGCAAATGCCCACGGTGCACTAAACCGTCGAGAAAGGTACGTTTGTCGGGACTCGCGTCTACCCTTTAGGGAATCGATACCGCCTATATTGGCCGCGGGAGTAAGTAAGTCGCGTTCGGTTGGTGTCTGCCCATTAATCGCGTTCGCGTCGTAAACGAACCCGTTGAACGCGCGTCGTATTTGTTCTTAAAAACCCGCGCCGCGTTTGTATATTTATTTTCGCGGAGGTCTAAACGCGTATTCGAATTTCTGTAAACGAACGTAATTACTTCGATCGTTTTATTAAGATATCCGGTGGTTAACACTTAACTTGGGACGTCGGATATTATGGTACCGCCGGATCGTCTCGATATTTACGGTTCCGTTATATACGGCGGTGGCTGGGACAAGTCCGAGTCGTTTACAAGCGTGGACCGAAATAAAATATTTTTCGCCACGGGTTTTTCTAAATCGTATCGTTTTCTCGGTACGCGCTAAAACCGTTTACAAGTTTTCGTAGAAACTCAACGTTTCGGCGCGTCGACCGGGGAACGTATTAAATGTATATACGTCGGACACACGGACGTGTGGTGTGTGTGTATATATAACACGCGACTCGTGTTTGGTTTTAGGTTTTTGAGGAAGCTGTGGAACGGGAAGAGCATGTCGGGAACGAAGACCAAGGAAGACTTGCTGGAAGAAGGCCCGACCGAGGAAAAAAATAGCGTGACGGTAGTCACGTACGCGCTTTGTTTCATCATGATGTTGGCCGGACTATCCGTGAAAATGAACTGATTTTCGTCCGTAACAATGTTGTACATAATAATCTATATATATATATATATTCATATACGGGCGGTTGATTATGACGGGGGCCGCGGGGTTGTTTTAGCGCCGATAAGTTTTTTGTGTCGCGCCAAAATTTAATAATCCGATTGTATACGGCCGTTTGAACGTATGTTCGTATGAGCGAACCGATCACGTAGCTACCCGACGGTTCGTGTTTTTAGATGTATAATAAACGTGTTACAATGTCCGTAATGGAAACGATCGTCGATGAACTTTGTAGCGCGGTGTTTTGTAAAACCCTGTCGTTACGTTCGGCACGTCGCGGGTGTTCGTTATATTTCTTTTTGATTTTTAGTCGTATCGTGTCGACAATCGGATGGGAAAGACGCGAAGAGCAAATACGGACGAGAATAAAACTAAATTACGTAACCGGTTCGGTTTTTGAACTTTTTTTTGTTTTTTTTTTGGTGGGTGGGCGGTGTCATAATAATTTTAAAACGTCGATACTGTCGTACGCGTGTCGATTTTATTAGAATTTCGTAAATAGTTTTATGGTAAAATAAATCGACGAAATGGAAGCGATATTTCCGTCGAACGTTTTCTTCATTTATAATTTACAAAACAAATCGATTACTTACAGTTATATTATTCGTACGTTTGAAATTTTACCGACGTTCAAACATTCTCTGTGTGGAAACCGGTAAGTTAAGTAGAACGTAAACGCCGTCGTCTATCGTTCGTTGTTCCGTATTTTCCGTTCTCGATCCTTTCGGATGGACAACAACACACGACCCTATTAGGTTAGGTTCGTACGTACTACCCTGGCGACCACGCTACGCGGCGTAAGCCAGACAATTCAAAGCGAAACAACGACAGGCGACGCGCGGCTCTAGGTCCGACGGGCCAACGGTTACCGGAGCTGAGTACCGCGGTAACGGTTCAATAAACGGTAAGTTCGCGGCTATTTCGATCGGTACACTTATGGTTACCGGCCGGTAAACAACACGAGACTACATAGGCGCGAGTGGTACGTACGCGTCAATACGAAAGTGCCTAGGGAAGCCAGAAAACATTTAAGTACGTCCTCGACATCCGGCGGATATATTAATCTACGGTCGATCCCGAGTTCGAACGTGTCCGATTGTAATGTCGCGTTATCGTCGAACGCTACGAACAAATCGGTCGCGGCGAACATCCTCTTATAAATACGTTCCGTCGCAGTTACACATATACGGCGCTGTACAAAGAAGACCGCGTACGAATAATAGTCGCTCCATTCGGCTACTTTACTACAGTCGTATTTCACAAACTCTTCGGTTGATCGAAAACATTTTCGGCGCAAATCGCCGCCACAGATCGTCGTGCCGCGACGTGTTTATCCGTGTATTACAAACACGGCGGCGACAGGCAATCATACCACGACCGCGGTCGTGGTTAGGTACGAAATATTGATTTCCAATACATTTCGATATATGTATGTAACGGGCGAACGTCAGAAATGCCCGGGAAAAACGCGAATTAAATACCGCGGCGGTCTTTTATTTTCGTTTATAAATTCATTTTCAATCTCGATTTCTACACACAGTAGTAAATCGTTTTCGTCATTTATATCGTTCGTTACGTCATCGGGTAAAAACGACGTTTTTAATTCGAGGCTTATACTTTTTCTCCAAACGCGGCTTCATACGGACGTTGTCTGATGCCGGCGAATTGATACGCGCACTATTGTTTCGAAATTGACAAAATGCTAATCCGTCACGTTACTTTCTAGATCCATTGATTCGCGCTTTGCCCCGGGTATTTTCGAAGTTCGCCCGTAACGTATTTATATTTTATAGTATCGTTACTAAACAGTTTATCTTCGACATTTTAACGGTACTCGTCGCCCGTCATAATGGTCTCGGAACGCTATAATCGAAACGTTATATTTTTAATTTTATATATATATATATATATATATACACGCGTAAAATTAGTTATTTTTGAAATTTCGAAGGATAACGGCTACGCCGTCGTATATTCAAATTAATGTCCTCTTCGACATAGTTGTTTCCGCCGAATGTAATAAACATTCCGATCGTTTTCGGTAAACGGCAAAATCGCGGGCAACGTTCTTTAAATGTTTTCGTCGCGTCCGTATTTCAAATTGATATTAAATTTCGTCGGCGCGACGTTATATTTATATTGTAAAATTGTACGTTACAATTTAGAAACAAAACGTACATATTACATTATTGGTCGTTATAAATTAATACTTTGGCTTGTTTACTTCAAGTTTAAATAGAACACTGTTAGCTACGTATATAAATAGTTTTGGATTATGTATAATAATAAATGCGGATAACGTTACGTACAATTTACCGATAAATATAGGTATAGGTAAAATGAACATATTTAGACGATACTCGTGAAACGTATTTTTCAAAATAACGAATAATAATAGTAATATATATATGGGATAACTCTCTTGGAACGAATTGCTCACTACGTGGATGGTCAAAAGACACATTATATCGGAAAATCAATATCAACATACATAGTTGGAATAAAATAATTAGCGCAAAAGTTTAGCTTATTTTTATGCTAAATGGTATAAGATCATTAAATGTAATTTTCAAATAATTATCGAATATTATATTAAATATTAGTAGTCGTTTAAATTAGCAATACGTCGTTTGGGAATTATTTGTAGAACGATCGCTTGGCGTACAGAATACGAATATATATATGTACGTGTTTTTTTTTAATGAAATTTCAATATTTTTCACGTTTACGCTCCATTCGAATTCATATATTCCTCAAATACAGCGCGCGTAAGCACGCAGCGAATAGGGCCCGTTTTATGAACCGTAGAAAACGTACGAAATAATAATAATAATAGAAAATTTAATTAATTCGACGCTAATAAAATAACAAAGGCGCGTTCTGGGAGACCGGAGGGGAAAAAACGTTTTTTAGAAAATCGACAATAGTGTCGGTAACCTTGAGAATAAGAAAAGACGGAACGAATAACTCGAATCGATCCGCGCGTATACCTATAGAAACCTAAAACAATCGGAAACCTTGCGTAATGTTTTTACAGACGATAGAAAATAACGATATGGCCGCTAAAAAGTCAAAACCCGGAACAAAAACGGAGATAAATAATAATTACGTAACGTCCCGTTTGTACGGACGGCCTGCGATTTTTGTAATTTCGCTTTTCACCAGTACGATTGGCAATTTCAAAAGTCGCGCGAGCGTTATAGACTACGTTATTTAACTGTCAGATTAATTCAACTCGGTCGCGTTTAATACCCGGACGAATTTCCCGGACGTCGGAAGTCTGCCATTGTTTCGATCATTCCCGACGGGGATTTCGCAATGGCCGTGGCCGCCGAACCTACGGTATTATTCATCCGTTTCATCGAATGGCCGATATCTTTGAGTTTTCGCACCACGTCCTAAGTATACGTAAAAAAAAAACTCAACGATATAATTATCGGCACAGTTCGTTTATTTATACTCTTTACTCACTTTGGTCATTCCGTACTCGTAATCAACTTCCATGGGCATGAGTTGGTGGTAAAATCGCGATTTGTCTATCGATTCTTTCAGCGATTTGTTATACCATAATTTAAGAGCGGACACCTGGAAATACGTATAACGCGCACGGCGTTCAGTTGTAAACTACATCGAGTTCGTTATAAATTCTCGGTTTTTTTTTTTAATAATTTTAAAGCCTCGTTAAAAACAACAGTAGATACACGAATTGATTTTTAAACCCCGTATTCGAAAACTGTTAAGACGGAATTCCAAATATTAATTCGGTATTTAACGTTTGGACACGATCGTAGAGGCGTCGAAACGTCGGTAAACGATAATAAATCGTAGCGCTAAAGGAATCGATAAAAAAAAAAAACGAAACCCATTCGATAAAAACACCGGTCGACGATCTTACGTAGGCAGTGGTGAGAGTGATTTTCGAACCTCCGGCCGCTCCCACTCCCAAAACGAAGTCGCCGTTTTTGTCCGTGATGACGATCGGGCACATCGAAGACATTGGCCGTTTGCCCGGTTTTATGTAATTCGCCGGCGACGACGGGAACCCGAAATAATTGGTTACTCCCGGCGTAGAAAAATCGTCCATTTCGTTGTTTAAAATGATACCGGTACTAGGCGACGTGTAACCGCAACCGAAGCTAACACGCGGACAAACGGTTACGACGCGTAATTCGTCGGTAACTAAGTACACTCCCTCACCCTCCCAGTATGTGTGTGTGTATATGTGCGTGCTCTTACTTCGTGTTTATTGTGCTGGTGGCTACTACGACGTTACCGGCCGGATCGGTCACTACCATGTTGGCGGTTCCGTGATCCATAGGCAAGTCGAAATCGGCCCCGTAGTATTTGGGATCGGACGAAGTAAAATTATCGGATATTTTATTTCGGATCATATTTACGTAGCCGTCCGACTGTACGTGACCGTAAATCTTCAAAATCAAAACGCAAACGTATATTCAAACGGTTAACGCTTGTTAAACGGATAAAACGTACGTCGGACACGTTCACGAATCTGTGGTCGCCCAGATGGCTCCGTTCGCCGTACGCGAACTTGAAGGCCTCTACCATCCGATGCGCGTCCAGACCGGCGTCGGGTGCCGGCAACATGCCGTCCAATATCCTAAGTATGTACGCTAATATTATACCGGAACCGGGCGGCGGACCTGCGTGTATCGTGTGTCCGCTTTTCAAATCGGCCGAAAACGCTTCTTCGATTTCCACCCTGGAAACATATGCGTACAAAACTCGCCATCTATTCGTCTTCAATCGCGGTAAACCGGTGTATTGCTATGTAATTCGAATCGGACCAATCACGATCATAAAAACGTGTAAGCGTCCGAAATACGGTAACGATTTTATGTGACACGTACGACGCGAGAGGTCGTAAGATTAATTCGCGGACTTGGCGACGCGCGTACGTGATTTTGTGAAAAATGTAACGAGAACCCCCAAACGGTAACCATAAAGTTCATCTAAAATAAATAGTTTCCAGGGAATTTATAGGTCCGCCAATTCACTTCTGGAGGAATATTTATTTCGGCTCGTGAGGAGGACAATCCATATCGGAACGACACAAGTAATCGTACGCGTCGTGATCGATATTCGAATTGTACACCCTAATTCTACCTATACCTACCTACATATTCTAACATTGGCTTGAAAATGTACTGGCAAAAAGTATCTTTAGAAAAGCTACCGTTTTTAATTCGCTACAAAGCCGCTCAATAAAGCCTAGGGGTTTTAATAGTTTACAACGAGACGACTACTCGACGCGGGAATAAAGAGTTTTAAATTCACCCGGAACGTAACGTATAATGTTTTCGAATTTTTAATAAATTTCCGAATATACTATTTACTCGTAATTCGCTAAATC
>JAIPRN010000048.1:127739-160164 GCA_025469175.1 Geopemphigus sp. TES_GeoC_2020
GTCCGAAATACGGTAACGATTTTATGTGACACGTACGACGCGAGAGGTCGTAAGATTAATTCGCGGACTTGGCGACGCGCGTCAATTCTATTAACAGGCTGATACGTACGTGATTTTGTGAAAAATGTAACGAGAACCCCCGAATGGTAACCATAAAGTTCATCTAAAACAAATAGTTTCCAGGGAATTTATAGGTCCGCCAATTCACTTCTGGAAGAATATTTATTTCGGCTCGTGAGGAGGACAATCCATGTCGGAACGACACAGGTAATCGTGCGCGTCGTGATCGATATTCGAATTGTACAACCTAATTCTACCTATACCTACCTACATATTCTAACATTGGCCTGAAAACGTACTGGCAAAAAGTATCTTTAGAAAAGCTACCGTTTTTAATTCGCTACAAAGCCGCTCAATAAAGCCTAGAGGTTTTAATAGTTTACAACGGGACGACGATTCGACGCGGGAATAAAGAGTTTTAAATTCACCCGGAACGTAACGTATAATGTTTTCGAATTTTTAATAAATTTCCGAATATACTATTTACTCGTAATTCGCTAAATCTTCTTCCGTGATAATACCGTTTTTTTTCCTCAGATCGTCTACTAATTTAGACGTTAACGACCCATTATAAATAGCGTCCGTTCCCTCCTTGGCTATAATTCTCATTATTTCCGCCAATTTTGGAAATTTGTAGATTTCGCCCGCTTTCTTCGCATGTCCAGTTTTTTCATCGAAGAAAGCTTCCCTACAAAATCGAACAGTGCACGTATTATAAATAATTGTATAAAGTAACGATATCGTAAATGTGAATCTGTGCAACAAACGTTCGAACGAACAACGTAAACTTAGAATTATCTCGTTGCGTACCTGAGTAACGCGTCTCTTTTGATCAGTTTTTCTTTTTGTTTCAAGGTGGACGATAGATGTCCGCTTATCTCCATTCCTTCCTCGCATAATTTTATAGTTGGCTCGAATAACGATTCCCACGATACCCTACCCCCGAATGATTTATATACGGCGGAGTAGCCTTTAAGCGACCCTGGAACCGCAACGGCTAACGCACCTAAATTTCGAAACGTATTTTATTCCACGTAGTTACTTGTAACAGGAATTGTTTGGTTTCAACGTCTGACGGCATATATGTGGAAAACGCGTTAAATTCGCGCTTTTCGTTTTGTTTTTGTAGGGTCACTGTCCAGTTTAGGGAAAACAATGCCGAATTCGACCCGAGCGGCGCGGAACATTTGCGTAATTAAAAGTGTCCCGGGACATACGCGCACTGTTTTAATTCGTTCGCCGTCTTTGTCGTGGAATACACTTACTCGAATCTCTGGGAAACTTTTTTACTTCAAACAATAAGGAACTCGACGGGTTATTATTATTCGAAATTACGAGATTAGTTAGAAAAGTTAAATTTTGTTTAATGTATTCGTACCTAAACAACATTTTCGAACTTGTTCGTACGTTTTCCTTGTCATTCTACGTATCGCCATAAATACCGCGTACATTTATATTTAGATACGCCACAGCTCAACAATTTAGCAATTTGTAAAAGAAACGGTGTAATGGTATATTTTCGCGCAATTTTTCAACCCATCGGTTTACGTTATTATTATTTCGCGTTTAATTCGCACGTAACGTTTAACGAACTTTACGTTTTTTTCGACCGATCTTCGAAAAAAACCGTTATCGTTTATCGTTTTTAAAATTATTATTTCGAATTCGCTTAATTAGTTTCGGATCGAAAATAACTTTCCCGTTCCAGGTATTTGGTACGTACCGTAAATAGATTTGAACGGAGCTTTCTCAAACATCGTGGTGTTGGCCGCGGCCGGAGCAGTTTCACGCGCGTTGATCGAAATCACTTTTTTAGTTTTCGCGTCATAGAAACTCATTAAGAACCCTCCGCCTAAACCCATGTACTGCGGGCACATAACACCGTCACATAACATTGTGGCTATTGCGGCGTCTACGGCGTTTCCTCCTCTCTTTAGCACGTCCCTTTTTCGTAAAACAAATCATGTATAAATAGATATAAAAAAAACACGACTTACGAGCGTTTTCGAATATTTTTAGTCCGGGGTCGTTCAAATCTGATTTTTATCGCATATAATGATTGTCGATAATCGTATACAATTATAACGATAAACGCTCTCTGTATAACTTTATAATCGCAAAATGTTTAACGAATAATCGGCGTAATTTAATAATTATTTATCTTCTTTTAACTATATCGATTAAAATATACAGATGGAACGTATACGCTTGATCGAATATTATGTTAGAATATGTTTTCGTAGATAGTTGAGATTAAAGTTCACTAATTTGTTCGATTTTTCTCAATTCGTACGGGCTTTGGATAATTGACGTGTACAAAATCCATTATTGGCCGATATATGTGAAAAAATGTTTAATTCTTCGAAAGCCGTCGTCTTTGTTAATGTAAATACACGCCCAGTTTCCGAAACGTCTTAATCGCGGAAACGTTTATCACGTCTAAAATCACTCCAAAAGAATACGCTAAAGGCAATCATAATTGTCGGTTGATGGTTATTATCGTCGTTAAATAACTTTAAGAGACAGAAAGTTACGCGACAAATTGTTAGAAATTATACGAAATGTAAAAATTACGAACATTACGTCGAAATTGGCGAAATTGTCGAAATCTACGCGAAGAACGTACGTACTTGTGCACGTACACGAGTCGAACGAATATCTCGATGGGCGCGCGCCGGATTTGAATCGTGGAAAGCGAACTTACGAACGCGCGAGTTATTCGGATATTTCTGACGCGAAACAACGACCGACGAGAATCGTCGACCTCGCGAGTAATTGTCGATCGTTTCCTCGTGTTTTTCACAAAACGTTCGCTAACGGCCCCGTTTTCCCAGTGAAGCGACGGCAGTATACGAAACGTAACAAAAGATACGAAATTGCTCGAAACCGCGAACGATAACGACCACGACGACCTACTTAGCGCGTACCTTCGGAAACCTCGGACTTCGTAACTATCGGCATAAACATCGGTTCGGTATCGATTATATAAAACGCGTATTACACTCCGATTTGTGCGCATGGTAAACCATTGGCCACGACTCCGGCTTTCTTGTACGATCCCATCGGCATATTCGACGGTGGCAACGGCAACTCCGGGTCGGGCAACGTGTCGTCACCGACGCCGTTCCGCGTGAACGCGACTAACGATACCACGGTTACCGTTGTTGCCAGCCCCAAGAGCACTAGGAAGCATTTCGACCGTGATCTGAAATAAAAAAAGCGACGCCAACGTGTCGCGTCGACCATCGATCGAGTATTATATATATATGTATATATATATGTATATATATATATATGTGCGTAAGTAACCTAAACGGTAACCGGGCGAATCGTATTCGACGATTCGCGCGCTTAACGAAGCCGAAACGAAATTACGCGCGCCGTTTAACGTCGGCCGGTTTACGCGACGCCTATTATTCGTCGTGGTTCGTATCGCGATATCGTCGCCGGTGGTAACCCCTACCGGTCACTGGTAACGTTGGATCCGTAAACGGACGCCGATAAAAAGAAAGCGCTTCGGACGCGACGACGTCGATCGGTTTCTATCGTACGGATCGACATTATGAACGCCGATCGGATTCGCAATATATCGCGACGTAATAACTGTTATTTAGCGTTCCGGAATGAATAAATGTGCCACCGACCTGTCGCGCCATTGTCGCGGAATTCCTAGGATCGGCGACTTATCGGTCGCTTGAGTCAACGAAAACGACTGGTCGGGATCGAATCGACCACCACTGTCCATTTAACTACACGCGAAAACACGAACTGGTGCGAATAAATAAAATCAAATAAATAAACGAACTTTCATCGACGTTCGCGGCCGGACCGAACTGCACGCAACAATCAGTCGGGACACGCGCGAAACGTGTGCTCGTTCGGCCTACAACACGTTTAATAATCGCCGGCAGCGCCAGGCGTACGCGTACGTTTCGTTATACGGTCGTGGTAACACGGCGCGTCCGTTCGTTGTTTCCGTAAAAACACGAGTGCCCGTTTTCGTCGGAACTAATTAAAAATACCTGCGGTTTATCATCGTGTGGCTGGTTGGATCGCGCTTTTGTTTTACGGATTATTTTCAACGGACCTATCTGTGTCGAACGTCGTGATAAGGTCCTAAATTTAATTTCGCCGTCTTTCCATTTAACAACGACGATTGCGAATTACGAGCGACGACGAGATCGGCGTCGAAACAACCGCGAGTGAACCGCACAAAAAAAACAAAAATATTGTTTACGTTAAACGAACATTTTGAGTGTCGCAAAAGCGAAAGCGAATAAAACGCACGCGGGACGTGTACTTTGGACGTTGGAACGGTCTCTAAACGACGATTCGATAACGATTTAATCGCCACGAACTCCCCATAAACGATTTGCACGCGTATTAATTAAAGCCGAAGCTATCGCGAATAATCGGTAATAAAAATGAATAGGCACTCGACTATTACTGTCGACGCACGTCTTATATAAACGTTTTGAACTTTATTACGAACGATCGAAGATTTACGTTCGACAACGTGCTCCGCACACTTTGTTCAGTGCTTTGTCTACGATTTATTCACGTGTACGCTTAAACGAATTACGCGCGTTGTTATTTTCGATCAACGAACGTCGATGCCGGAACGCGGCGATTTTTTTACATTTCATTTTAAAAGAAAACTAAAGGAACTTTGGCCGTTAGGCATTGCAGGCTTAACAATTACGATAAATGTAACGGAGTTACAAAAAAAAAAAAATAAAACGACACAATTCGAAATAAGTAAACTTACGAATATACGTTTTTTTATAAATAAAGTAATTTTTAGAATAAAAAATAAATAAAAATAGGGTAAAAAATAAGAAAAACACGATTTTAACGCGAAACCGATTTTTGAGAAATACCGCCGAACGACAAATCCAACATTAGTAGAAGAAGACTCTAGAAACTTTATCAAGTACCTTACATCCTCACAATTTTATATAAATAATAAACCACCGTCAAAGTGCCGTCGCTAGACGGTCTCTTCCTCAAGCGTTCATGACAATATAATAATCTAAGTAATTTACTTCGACTTATATAGATTGTACTTACTGATATAGATTGTCGATTATTCTGATAAAAAATTTAAAAAAATAATCTTTATCAGGTTCCAAGATAATTCAATATTCTTAAGAGCTAAAAATAAACATATTCTCTCAACTGTCAACGCGGGACAAATAAATAACACTCAATGAGTGGTCACACTCGGCCCCCTGTCTAGAAGAAAGAGGGGGGGATATTTGATGAAAGACGGATAGCACGTGAAGGAAATAAATCGTGACTGGTTCTTCAGTGGACAAAATGACGTGGCGTTTTTAATTTCTAAAGTTTCGACTTTGACGAAATTCATTTCGTTTCTGTCTTTGAACAAATTCGTCTAGGGTATTACGGCGACAATATATGAAATACAGATATGAAATAAATCGGTACAATTCGACGAAAGTCGTTACGCGAAACTTAACATTTACAACAATAGTGAATTCATTCGTGACGAGCCGATGTCTGTCATATGAACACATCGTGTCTTGTCAGTTCGTTTACGATACGTTAATGTTCACGTGATTAACGTCTGAACACATTTGTTTCGCGAGTGGCGACGGGAACGCCAATTTTATTGTTTCGTTCGAGTCAAGTAACGTGTGAATAGTATTTAAGATCGTATCAATGGCTGCGTTAGATTGGTAGTGTTGGTAAACACTGTAAAAGTGTAAAAGCGCCAATAGGTAAAAGTTAGTATATTCGTAATTGTCGTTCGTTCGAAAAACTTCCGTACGATAGAGTATTGTATTTGAATTTTTTACGTTCGCATAATAAATTTGTTGGCAATATTATATTCCTATTTTTTTATTTTTCCGACTTCGATTTGGTCATAATTTATTACCCGCGCGTGCATATTTACTTTCGAACCACTCTCCCCGTGTTGTACACGTCATAATGATGAGGTAATTAAGTGTGATTTTAATCACATCATTATGGAGTGTCCGGTTTCTTTTCGCCGTAAATTGTTTAATTAATTTTTTGCGAATAATCTTTCTCTGATAGTTCCTAGTAATAGTCTCAATTCACGTTTTAATCTAATCAATTTTAAATGTTACTAAGACTGCCGGGTACTCCATTTAATCTTACTTAATTTTAAATTATTGTATTCACTTTTGTTTTTTTTTAGTTATCGTTGAACCGTAGTGATTGTAATTGAACGCTAAAAAAATTAATTAAAAAAAAAATGTTTTATTTTTTTATTTAATAGTCAAACATAGATCGACGGATATCACGGGTAAATCACTGATTACCGGTGGGTAATATATATACTTAGTGTTATCATAAGCTCTATTCCTAATACCAAAACGCGTATTTAATAAATCAAATAATGCGAACATAAAAAAAACTACGTTTCTAATTCTTTATCGACTAATCGACTAATAATTTATAAAATTTATTCAAAACGTCCAGCTTTTGCGTTTACACACTTCTCCCGAACGGTCTGGCCACTCGTTGATTACTGCATTTTAGTTGTATAATTATATTTAGAAATAAAAACATAAGTAAAGCCATCGTAAAATATACGTTGGACAACCAATAACTACAGGACAGAACTTACGGCGCAACTACGTATATACAATATTTAGGCGTTCTAATAACGGCGAATGGTCGGGAAATGTTGAAAGTATTCGCTGAAAAAACCGTTCGACGTTAGGAAACAGACAAATACCCGTGGTCTTAAACAATAAATTTATATTCTAAGTATGTGATAATCAATCAGCGTACGTGTACACCCGGTCATGTTAGTATCCCGATGAATTACCGGGTCGCCGGAAATCTGGCATAGCCTCGACCATACCCAACGAGGATTTTCCAATAGCCGTCGCCGCCGAGGCCAATTTGTTGTTCAAGCGTTTCACCGGATGACCGATGTCTTTGAGTTTTTTCACGACGTCCTAAAATCGAAAAGATCGCGATTAACGACGCGACGGTCGGCGAAATGAGCCATATCACGGCGTTCGGCAATTGTACCTTGGTCACTCCGTATTCGTAATTTATTTCCATGGGCATGAGTTGATGGTAAATCCTGGGTTCGTCTATCGACTCTTTCAGCGTTTTATTATGCCATAATTTAAGGACGGTCACCTGGAAATAATCGCCGCGCGCCTTTAAAAAACCGACACATTTTGTACGGTTATTTCAAATTTGTTGTTATAACTTCGCGAATTGGAATACGAATTCGTATTTTATAAATACGTTCGACGAAATTTCGGCAATATACTTAGAATTTAGAGAACGCTCGGTAATTTGACCGTATAGAGTGCAATTAAAAATGCCAACGAACGTCGTTTTGTGAATTTCGAACGTTTATCGAGCACGTGGTTGTTAGAAGACGTTTATTATAATTTATGTAATCGATTCCGGGTGAAACGACGACGTGATACGTACGAATCAAACGAGTCGGAAATCGTTTACGAACAGTTGAATGTAGATTTGTAAATTACCGGCGTTGTCGATTCTCCGCCAAGACCGAAAAACCGTGGCACTCAAATCGTAACGATATTGCGAGTAATAGATCGATTCAAATTTGTCTCCGACAACGTTCCAGAAGCGTTGCAATATTAAACTTGTCGACTTACGTAGGCGGTAGCCAGAGTGATTTTTGATCCCCCCGCGGCTCCCATTCCGAGAACGAAATCGCCATTTTTGTCCGTGATTATCGACGGGCACATCGAGGACAACGGGCGTTTGCCCGGCGTTATGAAGTTCGACGGTGAAGAGAGAAGGCCGTAATAATTCACGATCCCCGGTGAGGAGAAATCGTCCATTTCGTCGTTTAAAATGATTCCCGTGTTCGGGGACACGAATCCCGAACCGAAGCTAAAAAAACAATAATATCTAGAGCGGTGATCGTCAACGGACAACGCCGGCCAGATCCGCGGCACACTTACTGCGTATTTATTGTACTGGTCACTACCACAACGTTTCCCATCGAATCGGTTAAGGCTATATTGGCAGTTCCGTCGTCGTCCGGCGTATAGAAATCAGCCCCGTAGTATTTGGGGTCTAACGATGTAAAATTATCGAATATTTTACTCCGTACCGAGTCTATGTGATCGTCCGATATTACTTTTTCGTAGATCTGAAATTCAATTTACATACAACGAACAATTATCGTTATCATTATCGTCAGCTTATTGGCGGTGTTTATCGGATAAAACGTACTTCGGACACGTTCACAAACCTATGGTCGCCCAGGTGGCTCCGTTCGCCGTACGCGAACTTGAAAGCCTCCACCAACCGATGCGCATCTAGACCGGCGTCGGGTGCCGGCAACATGCCGTCCAATATCCGAAGTATGTACGCTAATATTATACCGGAACCGGGCGGCGGACCCACGTGTACCGTGTAACCATTTTTCAAATTTACCGGAAACGATTCTTCGATTTCAACCCTGAAAAAGTGGAAATTATTATTTTAAAATGTTCGCGTCGAAACGGATTTCGTAGTGTTTGATCGTCACTTGTAATTGGCCAAATCTTCTTCCGTGATAATACCACCGGCTGTTCGTATGTCTTCGACCAATCGAGAAGTCAGTGATCCGTTGTATATGGCATCGACACCTTCTTTCGCCACGATTTTCAACGTTTCCGCCAATTTCGACAGTTTGTAAATCTCTCCGAATTTTTTCAGACGTCCCAATTCTTCGTCGAATAAAGCTTGTCTACGAAAAAATTTAACCGTTATTGCATAACATGCGTATAAATTACTTTGTCGAAAAACAAAAAAAAACGTATATGCTCATTGGTATAATACACGCGACATTTTTTACCTGAGTATTGTGTCGTTTTTGATAATATGGTCAAAACCCTTCAAGTTAGTCTCTAGGATCTTACTGACTTTCATGCCCTCTTCGCATAATTTTATAGTCGGTTCGAATAACGATTCCCAAGGAACACCGCCACCGTACAAATTGTATATGGTTGAGTAACCCTTAAGTGCTCCAGGCACTGCCACCGCCAACCCACCTACAAATTTTTAAACGACAATCGAAATAAAATAAAAACATAATTTTGCGAACGTTCGTTTAATTTTGTCTCGAGATCCGGGCGCAAAGACGCGCTCGGGATCAACGTTTAAGATCGGTTCGTTTTTAAACGCTAATGAAATTATGATCGTAGAAAAGTTAAAGAATTTTATTTGGAACTTCGTTAACGAAGAATATTTACCGTCAAAACTTAATGAAATCGTTAAAAAAATATACACGAATTAATTTCGCTACGAAAACTTTTTGTTCCGATACGTTTTGTAACACTCTTCAATAAGCATTGAAACGAATCGTTTCGATAATATAAGCGAAATTCTAAAACCGATCGAAACCGTTCTTATTAAATCGCGAGCGTTCGTCCGCGATCGCGGCGGACTGAAATACGCGCAAGGGCGATCTATTTTCGAAATTATTCGCGTTTCGTCTGCACACGCACCGTATACAGATTTTTCCGGATCTTTTACAAACATTTCGGTAGTCGCTGACGCTGGAGCTATTTCACGTGCGTTGATCGCCAATACTTTTTTGGTCGTCACGTTGTAGATGCTCATTATAAAACCACCGCCCACGCCCATGCATTGTGGACATTGAGCGCCGTCACATAGCATCGTCGCTATAGCAGCATCCACGACATTTCCACCCTTCAACAGTATGTCCCTGTTTGGAAACGACGAACAACGATTACGAATCGAAAGGAAACGACCCGTAATTAATGCGTGTTAATTCGAAAGGTTTTCGTTTTGATTCGTATCATCGAGTGGGTAATTTCGGAACGGATAACGCTCATTGTTGACAAATTGTAAGGGAGCCTCCCACTAATGATATTTAAACGCGTTTTTCCTCTCGATCGGTTTTTATCGAATTTTTTTTATAAAATTTACTTCCTATCGGTAGCTGATTTACGGGAGGAAAACGCAAATATTCGCCGTCTGGACTCGTATCCAGGTACCCCGTCAATAAAATATTTGATTCAATTGCAGAAAACGGAAGTCGAGCTAATTGTATCGTTATATTTAAAGCCGAAACTATATTTAAGAATGATTTTGAATATATAAAGAGATATTTGTTTTTATTTCTAAAAATTGACGTTCACCCCTAAATAAGTTAAAATATTTTTCATCGCACTCATATATAGAAAGAGAGAGAGAGAGAGAGAGAGAGAGATTATAGAATAGCGATTACAAATTTTATTGTATTTTCTCAAAAAATATACATTTACTGGTTTTTGTCGATAGCAACTCCTATTAATTTTATTTTGTCGTGATAGAGTTCATAATGAAGAAAGTCTATTGAAAACTTCGCTTAGACGCGGATATTTCAAATTTTATTTAAATTATCTTATTAATTTGCCATTAACGGTATTATAGATATTTTAATACTTAAATTCGGTAATTTCTATAAAATAAATCCAAAATTAGAAATATCGTTTTATCAATAGCCATTTTCCTTAAATCCGTCACTGTTGACCTTAAATTATGTGTAAGTAAAACGAATTTAATTTTATAATAATTTGGGTTAAAATTCACTAATGTGTTCGATTAGTTCCTAACCTATGAATACAAACGGCAATCTGGAAGCAAATGCTTGGTATAATATTCCTAAATTACAAACCTTACCCACTCCGTATTCTGAAAAAAACGGCGAATTCTCGTTGGTTTGTTTTTTACGTTTATCCGTTCAAAATATTACCTATACATTTTATAACGGGCGCATTACGTTGTTTGTAAAGAAATGGTATTTTCGTAATTTTTTGCCTAAGTATTATTGAAGTAAATTCGTATTACACTCCGATTTGCGAGCACAGTAAACCGGTGGATACGACGCCGGCATTTTTGTAAACGCCCAACGGCATGCTCGACGGTGGCAACGGGAAGTTCGGGTCGAGGACTGTTTGGTTATTGATAGCATTTCCAATGAATATGACCAGACTTGAAACTATTGTTGCCAATATCAAAAAGCCAATCAAAATGTAGCAATAACATTTTGTTCGTGATCTGGAAAACGAAACAAAAATTCGAACTCACGTGAGTGGCTATTAATCGTATTAATTGTGTCTGAGGTGATTTCTAATTTCATTTTTTAATAATAATAATAATTCTTTATTAAGGAAGTAAATTTTCAATTAAATATAAATACAATTACAAATGTTAATTATAATTAAAAAAAAATTTACAAAATATATTACCTATATATACTACACAATTACTCAAAACTTAAACTTGAAATGAAATTGTTTAATAGCATACCAAAGAAATCGATAAAATGTATATTTCCATTAAACATTAACACGTTTAATGGAAAATATGTTATATAATTAACCGTGAAATTTAAACAAAATAACCTCTTATTCTCAGAGTTTATTAGATTTTTATTTAATTACTTTAATCGTAGCAATGCGAGGCAATCGATTATATTATTTAAGAATTTATACAATTTTAATTTATGCTGCATAGATTTTTGTCTTACGTCAATATATTTAAAATAACCAATTATACGTACGAAAATTTATTAAAATATAACGTTAAAAACATAAATATTTGATAATATCATTTTGAATTTTTGAAAAATTGCGAATTTGGATGCTAAATAAGTAGCGCGTATCCAAAAACAGAACGAACTAAAGAAAAAATATTAAGTTTTTAAAATACGTCATGAATTCATTTTTTCAGTAAATCCTATTTATACTGATTTGAATTAATATTTAAAATTATTTCATATATGATATATGTTCAGTAAAGCTCTATACGTAGAATTCGTTCGTCTATATGATATACACTACTATAAGAGTATATTAGGAAAGCGGCTTGAGGGACTTCAGCCCCTACCCTTTAATATTATCCAAAGCCCCTTTGAAATTGTTCACGAGTGTTCACACAAAGTTTACTTTTATTGTTTATATAAATTATCGAAACAGAGAAATAATTCTGTAGGAGAAAATATTATTAATAATTCGATGTAACACAAAAAGAAAATTGACCACTTTCGCCTCGTGTAGTATACTGGTGTGCGCTAATGTCACACCGCTTCGGTGCAGCCAAAAAATGTTATTGAGAATTTCGAAGTGAGTAGTTGCGTTAATAAAGTTTGCCTTAAACATTCCTATATTTTAAATTTAGAATAAATCGCAAAATGCGTCAGTTTTACAATGACGCGTTATTCCTTTTGGTCCTGTGGTCTGTTCATATTTATCGTATTGAAGTGATTCCGATAGGATTTACGTACGTTACTTTCTAATAGAAAATCGTGCACAAATATTACTTAATTTCAATATTTTTCGATTTTCCAGCGATATTTTTAACTATAAAATGTCGCGAATACTACGTCCATTTTTAACCATAAGCATACTTAATGTTTGAGGCCGTAATCTATTATAATTTTTGATAACCTACTTTACTCGTGTCTACTTCCTCTTAAGCCAATTTTCGCGCTGAGTAGTTCAAGTAGATAAGATTTTTTATTAGACTATAGTCACGCGTATGATTATATAATGGAATGTCGGGCGACGTCGATACGGTAAAATTGTTAGCAAAATTAATTTAAAACGTAAATATATATAATCATTTTAACGAATGTGGTTATAGGTTTGAAAATTCTTTAGTTTTTTTTAATAAGAAAATTACCGATATTAAAAAATTAATTTTTAAAATTTTTTTTTTAATAACCCTGTAAAAAAACTTTATAACATTATTATTGTATAATGAATTATAAAGTTTAGAAAAACGTCGTTAAAATGTTTACAGTTATATTGTATTATGTATATCATTTGTTTCATTACACACAGTCGATTTATTTACTTAATAAAAAATACACCAAAAGGAAGACGTAACAATATTGTTTTATGTTAAAAAAAATCTTAAATTGTAGTATTCGATTTACGTATAGGAAAATTCATTTTTTGAATAAAAAACTAACGGAAAAAGTTGTAAACTACAATAATTCAAAATCTAGTGTAAAAAAATTATTTATTTCGTGATATCGAATAATAAAATAAATATCAAAGGTTATTTCAAGGTATTGTAGATAACCGCGTGGTCGATATAAAAGACTTTTTGAAATCTCTGGCCATAAATATAAAAACGTTAATTATTATTATAATTATATTACGAGGGTGATTTAGAAAGTTTATAGCCTGACCTAAAAATTATTTGTTAGTATATATAAATATATATATTTATTGTGCTAAGACATATTTAAAATGCCAGCATGATAATTAATTTAGGATTTGATAGATTACGTTATCTGACGCGTATTACTAAAGTCATATGTATTTCTGATGTAATTTTACACGAGTATTTGGGCATAAGTAAGTTCTGTGCGCGTATGGTGCCGCGTTTACTTGACCATCGATCAAAAACGCATTCGACCGAACATTTAGTGTACATGTATTGAACGTTTCAAGTGAAATCTGGTTCATCTTTTACGTCGATTTGTTACTATCGATGAGACTTGAGTCTACCTATAGATATACTAGAAACAAATCAACAGTCAGTGCAGTTGAATGCCAAGGGTAAAACAGCTTTAAAGAAGGCGAAAGTTGTTGTATCAGTTGGATAGGCGTTGGCAATCGTTTTTTTGGGATTTCAGCCGAATACTTTTGATTGACTATTTAGAAAAGGAGAAAACGACGAATTACGTTAATTTACGACGAAAATTGATGATTGAAACTAAATTTGAACTAGACACACTTGAAAAAGAAAAAAACCCTGTTTCACTAAAACAACGTGCCAGTTCACATTTTTGTGTAATCGCAATGGCAAAATTAAACGAATTAAAATTCGAATTAATTCCTCCAACCACCTTCTTCGCCGGATCTTTCCGGTTTACAAAAAACGTATTTTCCTGATAGAACGAAGGATCTATAAAAACGTTTCGTTTAATGTATTGAATTTAAGGGAGATTATGTTGAAAAATAGAATCGATTTCGTTCGAAAAAAATGCGTTTGTTTTTTGTTAGGCCAAAAACTTTCCAATACAACCTTGTGCATATTTTTTGTTCGTTTAATTTACGTTTTTTACGCATATGCGTTTTCATTCAAACCTGTAAGCGCGTTACACAGTTTGTAAAATATATACGATTGTTACGACAATTAACTGACCGCCGTTATATACGAACTTTTATAAAATAAAATTAATTTTACGAGACTGGCGTATAGGGTAAGTGAAAATTCGATTAACGGACGGACGGATAACGGGATAAAGTATTTTATTCGCGGTATATAGAAAATCGTCGGCCTAACGATCGCACTCCGTTTAATAATCGACAATGGGTGAAAAATATCGAATACACGACGTCCTCTCGTATTAAATCGAAATATTGAACAGACTGATTTTAATTTGAAACAGATATTTGCGAATCGAACGCAAATTTAGGGGTTTCGAACCGCGAACGTTGTACCTGAAACGTAATGTCGGGAAACCACTTACAAAGGGCAACGTGTCCCGAGGTTTACCGTAAAGTCCGAAATCATGTACTACAAACTGACCTATGCGTTTTTCGCGGACCTCCTAGTATTGGTGTTTCGTCATTCACGTTGTCGAACGAAACGTCTTCGTTGTGACCGCCGTCAAAATGGACCCTGTCCATTGGATTACACTGACGAAAATACGATCTCGGCGTGCACGGACGATCTTCTGATTCACCGTGAAAGTAACGGAAAGACCGGGCTGTATTATGGTCGGATGGAAAGGTGTTCGTAATTTATAACCGAGCGCCGATGATGTAGCGGTAATACAAGTGGGTGTAGCCGACTAAAATGATTTCATTTTATCGCGTAAAAATTCAATAGTGCGTTCACGTTCATCGATTAGCGATGCCAATTAGAACTCGTCCGATAATCGTGCCGTGCTTACGTCCGGCAATTAAGGCCGACGTCGCAATCGCGAAACAAATATTAGAAATAAACGAACGAAAAAACGCCCGGCGCTTTTTCTAACGAATTCGACCGTTCCGACACATTCCCGTTCGATCGGGGCGACCGAAAACTAGACGGCGAACTGTTAACTCGCGAAAAAATTGAGCGCCCGCTAATCGGGTCACGAGACTACACGAAAACAGGCGTACCCAACGCGCGCCCCTTATATGATTGCACAGCGTATAACGGTCGTTGTGGGGGATAAAACGTGTCTTCGGACGAACGATTTGGGGCGAAAAATATGGTGTCCGTTCGTGGCGAAACGAAAAATACCGGGTGACGACGAATCGTCGCCGCGAAATATCGCTTCTTTTACGTCTTCGTTCGTACGTGCGTTTTTACTCGACACGGAACGTTATCGATTGTGCGGAACGTTTAATGGTTAATATAAACCATAATACTACGAGCACGCTATTCCGATACGGTTCAACGTTTTGTATATCGATAAAAAAAGACCCGATTAGTACGACGCGTAATTAAAATCGTTTTACCTTCGTCTCGGTAGTCCAACGGTGATATTAGTGCTCGGACCGTACAACAAGTTCGTCGATCAAATACGGTTTTTTTTTTCCCCGTATCGTCCGATCGATCGACGATGAAAATTCCAACCATTATTACTGCGGTCGTTTTACCAGACCGGCGGTATACGTCCATACGAGAAATTATGTTCGTAAAAACCCCGCGCGCGACGGTAACCGAATCTCGCGTAACCGTATAACCGCGGATTGAACCGAATGTGTCCGCCGTCCCGGTGGTAATCCCCCAAAACGATTGTGACAAACTCGCGCGCGAACTTCACGAAACGATCGAATCGGCTACCAAATTAGCCCGTCAATATCGGCGTCGTCCCGTGTTCTCCGAAATCCGTCGCAACGGTAATTAATTAATCCGTCCAGAAATCGCCGCGACAGCCGAACGACCGACTCGTCTGGTCGCCATTCCTCTCGCTTGACCAACGACGACGTGCGCCCAACATGTTCGTCGACGACAACTCGGGCGCGGCATCGTACGCTCACGTACGTACTACTCGAGTATTCGCAAGTAACGGCGTTCGTTCTTTTCGTTGTACCACAAAACAAGCGTCCCTTCATCGATTATTTCCCGAAGAGTAACGTCAATATAACGATAATAATTGAAATCTATTTCGGATTTTGGCTATTTCCGTTTCGTTCGATTTAAAGTAAATTTGCGATTTCGATTTTGAATTATACATCGGATCGAAATTTTCCGATTTTCAACGTCGATATTTTCCAATATCCGTTCAATTTTGAATAGTCGTTTCAATTTTATTTCCAATTTCTTTTACGCTTAGTATTATTTTCTAATAATAGTTTATTCTTAGTGTTACATTAGCCGACCAGATTTTGACATTAAATTGGTAACACACACATACTCTCGTGATTATTCACTCCATTAATTTATTTATTACTGCGTTTTAGAAGTTGAACACCGATTTTTTATTATTTATTAATGTGTTCGTGTCTCCTTTCTTATAGAAACACAGGAAATAGTTAAATGTATGTACACATTTCATTTACTTCACCAAACACTAAAATGATTCTGATCATAATGTATTAGACGAAAATCAAATTTACGTAATTAATGATGACCGCTTTTTTTTAAAATTCGGAAGCGTTTGAAATATTTTTTGAAAATGTTCGAATATTATTCCAAGATGTTTCTTCGTAAAGTTATTTTTAAGTTTCATTTCGAATACATTTTTGACAACTATTCTTGTAATATTTCAAATAATGTTAATATATATTTTTTTACGTCATAGTCGATCAGTATCTACATATAAAGTAAATCCAATACAAATATAGATATATAAGATAAAAAACTATTTTCAAGTGAGAAATACCGATACGTTTTACTGTTTAACAAAATACAATGCGCACAGTACATAGCTATTTATGAAATACAAGCATAGGTGGAATACAAATACGTATGGTAAACAATCATATAATATAATTTTTACATTAACGCAATAAAATTATATTTATACGCAACATGTTTGAGTGCACAATGATGTTCACAATGATGGAACATTGTGGTTAAAGATTAAAATTGGTTTAGGAACTTACAATGTACATTATATGACAAAAAGTTATTAAAAATAATTGATTATTAAGGTCGATCTAATATCCGGCCGAATTGCCTGGTCGTCGGAAATCTGGCATTGTTTCGATTATTCCGAGTGGAGATTTCGAAATAGCCGTCACCGCTGAACCGATAGTATTTTGCAACCTTTTTATTGAATGGCCAATGTCTTTGAGTTTTTTTACTACTCTCTAAAACAAAAGAATAACGTAATAATAATAAATAAACGATTTAGTATATCGAAAAATATTTTTGTTTTCTTCTCACTTACCTTGGTTGTTCCATATTCGTAATTAATTACCATCGGCATAAGTTGGTGGTAAATTCGAGGTTTATCTATCGACTCCTTTAGTGATTTGTTATACCATAATTTAAGGGCAGCCACCTGGAAATATTAATTTATTTTTCTATACACGAATTAATATTTAACGTCCATTCCATTATGTTACTATTTCCTAGAAATTTATATTACACTCTCGTTCGTATGTCTTAGCACACACGTTAATGAAAATTGGATAGTAATTAAATTTTAAACCTTGATGAAATGGACATATTGAATTCGAATCAACTCCGTATCGAGTATTACACAGAACACCGATAATCGTCGACGTATATAAATTTCCAATATTGGCTAATCATATTTGCACGGGTATTTTACAATTGGAGAAATAAGTGAAAAAAGGAGGTCGCTGCATAGAACAATTCGTTCGATTATCTAAACGAAAAATCTCACTTGGGCGGTAGCGAGCGTGATTTTCGACCCTCCCGCTGCTCCCACTCCAAGAACGAAGTCGCCATTTTGGTCCGTTATGATAGTCGGGCACATCGAGGACATCGGCCGTTTTCCTGGTTCTATGAAATTGGCCGGCGACGACGGTATCGCGTAATAATTCGTTGCCCCTGGCGTGGAGAAGTCGTCCATTTCGTTGTTCAGGGTGATGCCAGTACTGGGAGACGTGAATCCACAACCGAAACTAGAAGTGAAATCAATTCTTTACTCGGACGCGTTTTGAATACCCACCCGCCAACGACGGATTTCGCGGAACAATAATAATATAGTCGCCAGTATAAACAGTATCCGTACTACGTATTTAACGTGCTGGTGGCCACGACAGCATTCCCCATCGAATCGACCACGACGATGTTGGCAGTGCCGTGATCCACTGGTATATCGAAATCGGCGCCGTAGTATTTGGGATCGGCCGACGTGAATATATCCGATATGTTGCTCCGTACGCTGGCCACGTGCCGGTCCGATTTCACTTTATCGTAAATCTGGAAACGCGGAACGGTTATAAAATACAAACGTATGTAGTACGGTCGTCGGCACGACCAAATAAAGGCACGACGCACTTCGGACACGTTCACGAATTTATGATCGCCCAGGTGGCTCCGTTCGCCGTACGCGAACTTGAAGGCCTCTACCATCCGATGCGCGTCCAGACCGGCGTCAGGTGCCGGCAACATGCCGTCCAATATTCGAAGGATATACCCTAATATTATGCCGGAACCGGGCGGCGGTCCTGCATGCACGGTGTGTCCGCTGTTTAGTTTCACGGCGAACGATTCTTCAATTTCCACCCTAGGCGACGACGAAACCGAATCGGAAAATTAGCAATGCCTACTGCGGAGTCTGGACGAGAACAGACGCGAACCCATTTTGGACAATACTCACTTGTAGTTCGCTAAATCCTCTTCCGTGATAATACCGTTGGCTTTTCGTATATCCTCTATCAATTGACGCGTTAATGACCCGTTGTACACGGCATCCGCCCCTTCTTTTGCGATGATTCGCATTGTTTCCGCCAACTTCGGAAACGCGTAGACGTCCCCGGCTTTTTTCACGCGCCCGGTTCTTTCGTCGAACAAAGCTTCCCTGCGGCAAACGAACACAACTATAGCTAAAATGTCGACATTACATTACGCGCGCAATTTCTCGTTATACCTAAGCAGCTTGTCATTTTTTATCATGTCTTCGTGATTCTTTAAGTTGATTTCCAGACGTTCGCTGACCTTCGCGCCTTTCTCGCACAACTTTATAGTTGACTCGAATAACGATTCCCACGACATCTTGCTACCAAACAATCTATGTACGGTCTCGAAGCCTTTAAGTTCGCCTGGAATTGCAATCGCCAACCCACCTAGATTTTCGACATTTAAAATTAGTTCGTGTACATATTTACAAGACTGGGCGACGAGTCAAACGTTGTAATTCGGTTAAAATGTTAAGTTAATTGATTTCACGTTTATTATTTCTATAAACTGAAGATTTGTAAACTATATATATATAAGACGTTCGGAAGAGGGCTTATCTCATTTTCCCCGTTTTTTCTTTTTTTTGAAATTTAAACGAAATTTAAACTTTTAATTGACACACGGTTCTTTAACGTTAACTATAAACGTTCGAAAAGAAAAATATAAATAACTTTCGACTGAGTACATTTTTACGTTAGTTAAAGTAATTAACTCGTTCCGTCTTGTGTATTTACGTAGAAGACCGGCGGCGTTGCACAGTTCCGCTGCCCTGAGCAAGCTGTACGTCAAAATATCCACAAAGCGGATACCGCAACAAGTTAATTGATATTTCAACGAGAAAATCGAAAAGGATAATTTGTTTATTCTTCGCGTTCATTTATCCAGTACGTACCGTATACGGAATTTTTAGGATTGTCTTTAAACATGGAGGCGTTGGCCGCAGCTGGAGCCGTTTCACGTGCGTCGATCGACGTTACCGTTTTGGTCGTCGCGTTGTAGACGCTCATCAAAAAGCCTCCACCCAAGCCCATATATTCTGGACATAGAACGCCGTCGCACAACATTGTAGCTATAGCGGCGTCCACGGCGTTTCCGCCCTTCGACAGCACGTCCCTATTTGAAAACAACGGGCAACGTAGGTTGTACAAATTATACGCAACAAACGGTAAAGTTCGCGGACATTTTCGACGAAATTCGGATTGACCGCCTAAACTAATTCGGTATTCGACCGAAGTGGCGAACCCTACGTATACACACGTGTTTGCTTTTTATGGCTTATGGCCATCCCTCTACGTAATACGAATTAATAACGGCCGTCTTTTGTTTTTACCGAAATGTCGAAACCATCTATCGTCGAACGATCTAATAATCCGCGGTTTTCGAATTCGTTACGAAGTTTACACGGCACCGGATTTGCCCGAGTTTCGTTTCAATCTGGACGCGTAACCTGTCCAGAAAAATTCGTTTCGAAATTTCGAAGATACACCGAACAATAAGACGCTATCGTAAAATGAGCGTGTATTTGTTTCCACTGTCGATAACGAATGTACACAAATGTACACAAAACTGCGGTTTCGTCGAATTACGATCGTTTACGTATCTTTATCTAACGTATCGTTAACGTGAAACAACGGGCAAATATTCGTCGTTGACGATATTTAAGTGCACGTTGTTATGAATGAATCTGCGCGTTACTCGAGTACTAATCTACGTAGATTGTACTCTTTCTTTTCAAAACGTTTATCTATTTGAAATATGACCTACTGTTAATACGACCTACATACATACTATATTTGACATTATTATAACAACATAGGCGGAGCCCCGAAACGTTGTAACAATCCTGTTACGTTATCTTCGCGATTAAAACGAACGCGTTCGAAAAAAAAAATATTATACAAACACGTCGCGTTAACCGTTTTGACAAATGAATAATACCGCGACGTACGTAAATAAAAAGAAAATTACCAAATTAATTAATAGTTCGGTACAAGTCGAATTTCAGGAACGATCGCGGTCCGACGAAACGATTGGTTTTTGTCGTCGTTCGGAATTGATAAAGTGGATTTGTTTCTTTCCAAGTTTAACCGCCAAAAAAGACGACCCGATCTTTTTTGTCTTAAATGTAAACAGTCGAAGCGAATTTAATGTACGGAAAATACATTTTTGTCGAAGTCGTTATTGATAACGAACTCCGCTCGCGGAGTACCTCGGGTTTTATTTTTATTAATTCGTCGTAATTAACACGCGCGAGTCATCCTATATGAACTACTAATTAAATTAACCCGAGGGAAATATTGTTCACGGAATCGGCGATTTGTTTCCTAAGGAACGAAAGATCGTAGATAATAGCGAACGCGTTAAATAAATAGTTAAAACATCGTCGTAATTGCCTAGTAGAAAACGAGTAGCTGATTTCAAAAACGAGTAATTAAATATCGTATATCCGGGAGGGGGCCCGTTGTTTTCGTCGATACGATTTCATCATATCGTGACCGGGTCAAGACGACCATCGACAGCTAAGCGAGTTGATTCGCAAATCGAATAATTTGCGCGAGACGCGTAAAAAAACGCTCTTGATTTTACGAAAAAACGGTCCCCGCTGTTACGGACACTCGTGTCCGCCAAACAACCACGGGAGGGGTCCTCCTCGGGTTCCGCCTATGTACGGTGTAACGTGATTTTTTGGCACGTTTATTGGTTATGGGGGGGATTCGCCTTACACTCCAACTTGCGCGCACGGTCCACCGTTGGACACGACACCGGCATGGACGTACGTCCCCATCAGCATACTGGACGGCGGAACCGGTAGCTCCGGATCGGGTAATTCGTCGTCGGCGGCTCGATGCGAGAACACCACCAGGAACGAAACTACGGCTACCAATATCACCAGTCCTACTAGAACAAGGCAACGTTTTGATTGTAATCTGAAAAAACAACACCGTTCCACGTGAAGTATTATCGTGTTCGCGACTATTTTAATCGTTCGTTTTTTTTTAAAGCCCCCCTCAACCCTCGAAAAAACGTATTTCGTACAGTCCATCGTCGAACGATCCGAATTGACGGCGGGTATAGGCGCCTTCTTAATTGTCCGGCGTACGAACGCAAGACGAATTTTGCCGCGTACTTAATGATCGTACGTGACGATAACATTGTGGACTCGAGCGTACGCCGTAGACAATTAGAAATCGAATTTATTTCCACTTCCCTCCGGCTATTTTCCGCGAGGTTGAATAATATACGGCCGAATACGTCTTTTTTAACGACAAAAATATTTTAAATACAAATTGTAGCGTTCGCTAAATACAAACGACGTTCCGGCAAAGAGCTAAAATATTTTTGAAACAATCTAACGTCGATTTGCGCGTAACGTGAAACGTACGCGATGATAGGTCATGGTTTTTTTTTTATGTATTCGTAAAAATACGAGACAATTATGGTGGAAAACTTTAGAACTATACAGGCGAAAATAGAACCGTTAATAACCGTTAAACGAAAATAACCGTTTGAAATTGCACGACGAATTTATAAGAACCGTTTTATCAGTTTCGTTAAGTACGGAAAACAGAAAATATAACGTCAGCTGGTACGACACGTTAACGTGATAAAACGGTACCGCGTAATTCGTTTGTTGAAGGGAACCGATTATTGTAAACGAGCGATAACAATTTTCGATTTTATGGCGAATCAAGCGACGAGTGTCACAGCAATTACACTAATCGATCGTATTCGTTTATAAAACGCTCGAAACGTTCTAATTACGAAAAAAACTATTAAAAAATGGTGCAACGTCGATACATCTACATATAGGCGCGCGAATGTTTGCGGTATTATTGCACGAAAACGTGCAACGCTCAAATAATACGCTAACGAAATAATTGTATCCCGAATCGACGAGAATCATTTTCGGGACGAAAAAAAATCGGCTTGCAGCTAATGTATTAAAGCTAAAACGGTAAATGTTATGAACGTATTGCGTTACGACTTACCTGAGAAACAACTTTCGTCTTCGTAGTTTGGCATTTCTACGACTATTTTATTCGGCTCGACACATAACTAACGTCCCTAACGAGGACTATACATATCTTATGCAATTTACTACGATCGTCCATGTGAATAAAAACCGTTTTTTTTTTTTTAATAATTATAAAAACGGAAGCTCATTTTGTTTATAGAAACACGTTACGTTGTTACCTAAATACGGGACAACGCGCGACATTAACGTTTCAAAAACCGAAACCCACAAAATGTTCTCGTCGACAATTTTAAAGTACTGTTTTGACAATATATTTTCATTCAACCTCGTTAAACAATAATACCTACATAATTTTCATACAGTTCCATCGAAAACCGTTTATTTCTCGTATCAAGTGGAAAATGGCCCGATATTATAATCGCGTATACTAACTTTTAATCACGAAACAACGATTATACTTATCGTATAATTTACGTGATGTTTTTTTTTATAAAACTATTTTCGACGAAAGATATTTAGTTAAACGAATCGAAAAATATATAACGTACCTGTGTACGCGGTTTATATACGATATAATAATTGCGTGGAACCCAAAATATCTATAAGTGTTTTCTAGTAGTTATGTCGCATAATTGAATCGCAATTAATTACTAACTTGCATCAGCGCGTACCGATTATTGTTATTCGACGATTAAATTTGTCATGTTTGATTCGATACGTTGGTTATCATACAGATATGAACATCGTTATCAAGATTCCATTATTTTCCTAATATCTGTTAGGGTTTACGTTTTTCTAACCGGAAGTCGTGTGTTATTTACGCGAAATTAAAAACGGGAAATTTGTACGTGACAAACGAAAACACCGGTTCGGAACAAATCTATCGGAAATCACGCGACGTCCCCTCAATCGAACTTAAGGAGAAACGAAAAATGTTAACACGTATTTCGGCGTTTAATATAATAACGAAAGTGGTATTGATATCGCGCGTGTGTGTCAGATTAGAGGGATGGAAACGACGAAATCAATTGCGGCATTGAAAGAAAAATAAGCCAGTGAAATTGAACGACAACCGTCCGTACGTAATAATTTGTTCGTGCGTTACAAAATGTGAAAATATTCTAATTGTAAATAATTTGCGATAACGACGGATTGTAATTAAATATCGACAACGTGCGTATCAGGAAAACGGGACCGCATGAATAGCTGTAGGAAATGTATGACGTTCGTCTCGTAAGTCATCGAAAGCATAATATCAGCAAGGCTAAAAATTCCGACTAGTCCAAGTTGAAATATTCGAAATATAAAACGGGATTTAGTTACGATCTAAGACATTTAATAATATTCGTGAACTCGTGGTCGGATCGGAAAGGTTAGTTGATTGATAAACCGACCAAGTTGACGAAAAGTTGCTCGGCAGGCAGAAAGGTACTTTAAAAACGTGAAAACAAAAACCCGACAAAAACGGTTAAAAAACAATAATAATAATAATATATTATTGATATAATATTATGTTATAATATTATATTATGATATAATTTATTCGGAAAACGTTTGTCGAATAAGCGCCGTATACGTTATTATTTACGCGAACCGTTGTTTCGTAAATAACCGCGCTTCGAAGTGTTTGTCCTCTGACTTTGGAACCTCGTGTTGGTATTCTAAAAACGTCGCACCTAAAAACACCGAAATGGCGTCCTATGTATGGGTAGTAGAAGAAAGCGTTGCGGCGTTAGATTTCGCGCGAACTAATTTCAAAGCGGAAGTGTATTGGTCATATTTTCGGGTCATAAAAATAAAAAAACTGGCGATAGTGACTTTCGAATATACAAAAAAAAAGGATTTTTGAAAACGACTTTTGCGAACAACTTGAAAAATAACTAACGCCGTTCGACGAGCAATTTTACCGTGCCGAATATACGACCGAACGCCGAGCGAAAATCCGTCGACGTACGAAAGTACATTGGAACCAATTCGAAACTCGTCGACTAACGTAACCGCTAACCAAACGTTTTCGCTAGTTCACGTCTAATCGCGCCACAATATTGATATCGTAAATTCTCCTCCCCGAAACGCGATCGCTTACTTCCCAGAGCCGGTTTGCCGTCCGCCATTTGTTTTCCCGTGGAATTCGCCGGAGACGACGTTCGCCGTTCAGTACCGACGGCGTCGAAACGGTTTTTATTCATTTCACTCTTCGCGGACGAATCGGGTAAAAAAAAACAACGCTCGCGAAGCGCGAATACGTACTGTAGTCGATCGCCATGAAAATAAACGTCGGAACGAACCGCGCAACCGAACTGCGAAATCGTCCGCGGTTGATAAATTATTCAACGCCGAATATTAACGAAATATATGTATATATATATAGACACATCGGTAGTGGTTGTAGATAATTATCGTCGTAAATACAATTTTCGTTTAGTTTTTTATTCGATAAAAATTACCGTATATACAGGGTGTCCCGTGGACAGAAGTAATAACTTTCGTTTTCTATTCAATATAATTTTGTGGTTTATAGGAAATTCCTTTCGTCGGCGATACACCGTACGGACCTGAGTCGTCTTCATCAGTCCGGGTTATCGATATGTTCGTACCCGATTGATAATCGTGGGCGACGCAATCTCTTATCTGAAAGGTAAATATGTTCGCGAAACGGCCACCTCCATCGAACGAACGGTTAAACGTATAAGTGTATTTATAGCGGCACGGTAGCAATACACGATCATTACGGTATACGAGATTAATCGGAGAAAAAAACCGGCGCTCGAAAATGTCGAATAAAACGAATATTATTATTAAACGTCCGTCCGGATCCCAGCGGAACACCCTGTATACGGCGATATACGTGACGTATTATATTACGGGCACACGCTTGTCCGAACATAAACGTGCCAATTAAGATTTAACGTACGATTAAATAAAAAGGTACCTGGTAATCATACTGCTCGTTCGGTTGCTGAGCTCACCAATAACGGTTAATCTGAAAAAATTAAAATACGTAAAAAAAGGTCGACAATACGAATATGTAAAAACAATATCGGTCGTTTACGTTTTGGGGTCGGAATTATGTACGAATGAAATAATCTTCACATCGATACGACCGAAATTAAACTGAACGCGATAGCTATATTCCGTATTGCGCGTGCGTAATATATACAGTTCCTCGTGCTCGTATAAAAGTAAACAATATTTTACGAACACGAAATAGTCCACTTATAAAACGAAAATGGTTTAAGTAGATCAAGATTAACATACGATAGGTAACAAAGTTTAAAATTACATAATAATCGTATAATTAACAGTTAGATTAAATCGTATTTAATAGTGATCGGTATAAGTACGAGTACTTCAAGGCAAATAACTTAATAAAGGTTTATACGTTATTCGTCTATTGAATCGTTTTGTTTTAAATATTGCCCTACTAAAAGTGTACGCGTGTATACGTTGTTAATAGAGGCAGTATTTTGTTAGCACGTGTAAATAATACATCGAAATAATGAAAAAAAAATTAACGTAAAAATAATAATATTATATTTAATATTCGCGTTTACTTATTATGGGCGATTTTTGCTTTTTGAGACGAAATTTCACCATCCAGTTCGTCCTAATTGCCGTATACTTCGACGGTGCATTTGTTTTATTTCGCGTTCCAAACGTCTAAGGGCGTACATAAACTAACACGCAAAGATTATTGAACTCTCGACGTTAACTATTTACGTATCGATCGGTGAAAATCGTATTTTTGGCCCGACTTAAAATTCGTTCGTGGATACGTATCCGCAACCTATTAACATCACGCGATATAACAATACCTACCCCATATATCGTGAATAATTCATTCATTCGGTCGGTCGGTTTCATCGATTTTTTTATTAATTACGTGAACATATTATTAGCACAAACTATTACACAACATCACAGTAAAGCACTTTTACATATATATATATTTTTTTTTTTAATAGCCCGTGATATTCGTTTTTCCAGTTATGAATCTCGACGTTGTTACGTAAGAATTTCGCTCTTTCGTAATTTACGCATCTTATTCTTATCTAAGTATTAAAACAAAAATCACTAGAATCTTTTGTCTCTACGTATCACAATACACACTGCGCTGCGCCGTGTTCGAAATTATTTTCTTATCGAATTTTCAATTCGGTTTTTTATTTCGAGATACACGTTTCGTTACATCCGACCGGTTTCTAGATGACGTAAAACCATACGTTTCGTGTGTCTATATTTCGACTCCTTCGAGCACTTTCGGAACGCGACTGAATAATACACTTGTTCGGAACGTTTTTCCAACGTTCGCGTTTACGTTTTTTTGTCAATTCACGACCGCGTATAATTTTTCTCGTCGTCAATTATTTCAGTTTTTTCTTCTTTTTTTCGAAATTAAAAAGCCATTTACGCGTATATAAACGTGTTTATGGTATACAATATCGCGTTTTTAATAAGTACGTTAATAAATTCTAGTTTATCGCTCGTTTTTAACTTATTCTTCATTTCATGAAATGTACCGATTAATTAAATGAACACGAGAATAACAACGAAAGTTTTATTATTATTATAGTTTTCGTTTTTATAATATTATGTATATATAATTTATATAGTTATATAATATTATTAATAATATATAATGTTATACGGTTATTTTAATTTTACACATATTATGTATATAATTAAAACTACCGTTTTATACGAAATATGCAAACGCGGTTTTTAGACTTTAGTCATGAGCGAAAATGTAATAATAAAGATTATAATTAAAGGTAATTAATAGCTAACGAGCACTTAGCGCACGTACAAAATTCTCTAGCTCTTGATATTACGCTTTTAATTTCCGCGAACAATTTGTGGACGGAAAATACTTTTCGGAAAGACAAAAACGTGCAAACATTTTCGTATCTATTCAGATCAAAAATGGAACACGGATAGGATTATTATGACGGTTTACTGCGTACGTTAATGCGAATCGGCAAATGAAAATTACAAAAACTAAAACCGTACGTTCGGGTAATTAGGGGAACGTACCTACATATACGAATAACTCTACCGATTTTCGTCGTCAAGTTTTCAAATATTTGATTAAACAAAACGATAATCGTAACAAGTTTCGAACGACCAGTAAATATTCGTGTTTCATATTGACTTCTAAAACAGCACGTAATACGATTTTTCGTTCGTTTCGGACTGTATTGCAAAACGATAAAACTTTGATTTTTGTCAACACCGTATGACGCGTATAATAACGACAAATGAATTGTGTTCGTACGACATACTTGGCATTTTATTAAGCGAGCTAAAAGTGTCGGAATTGACGAATTCGGTATGAAAAGTGTAACGTATAGTAAAATTATCACGGGCCTATAGTTGTTATTTATAATTTTTAATAAACCACGAATGTAGACAAACTCAATTTATTTATACTTTAATTATTTAAACAACGCGACAATTATACAAACGCGTTATTATTTATAGATAACACGTGGTGAATAAAAAACGATTTATAACCGTGTGCACATTACTAACGGTTATTATATTAAATTACCGATTACTTCTACGAGTTGAAAAATTGATACTAAACTGCGAATCATCGTAATCTTGTATAATGTAATTGTTCACGAATAATCAAAAGATAAGCGACGTGTCCTTATTGTAAAACGATAAAACAAAACGTAATTATTTATTGAATAAATTAGATAAATTTTTATTAATTATTAATACGTTCGAGTACTAAAACGGGGGGTTTTCATCGGCACAACGTAGAACATAAAAAACGACGAATATTCGAGAAAAGAACGCCGTTCGTGAATTGTAATCGAAATGTAAACCGTAAAATGCGAAAGTCTAAAGTGTAATCTATTATTAGAGGACAATAACTTGAAAACGCCGACTGAACGACGTTCAAAAACGATTTAAATTTTCATTTAAAAATTTTCGTACGTGTAAAACGGCGAAATCATCAATGTCCCATAATACTCGGATTATACAAAAATGCATAAAACCAAATTCGACCGTAGAATAATAACAATTGTTAGTAAGCTAACGCGACAAAATATAATAATAATAATAATAATATCGCAATACATTATAAGTACGCGAACTAAAAAATTTAACGAATAAAGTGTATTTATTGAACGTCGGGCGTAATGTATTGCAAAAACTGACTGACTAGAGTAATTCGCTCAAATTTCTATGCCGGATATTTTCGATAATAAACGATCAAATGTAAAACTGGCCAACGTTCGATGCGAGTAAAATGCAAGAGCTAACGAGCCGAAAGTTAATGTTAAGTTACTCTTGTTTTTTTTAACGAACTTTTAACGTAGAGAACAATTATTTTTAAACTTAACATGTTAGTTTACTTTAAACTAAAAGGCATCTAAATTAAGTTAAATTTTGTGGAAAGTGCGACGCGAATTTTCCGAAAACGGTTTTTATTATTTAGCGTAGGTAATTTACCCAAAGTCGTATATAAAAAAAAATCGTAACTTTTAAGACATTTTTTAAGGTCTTGTCGAGCTATTTGCTTATGGTAAATTATCGAGTTAAGTCACTTTTTCTCAAAGTGAATAAAATATATATATGTATATAAGTAATTTTTACCTTAAGTTACGTAATTTAACGAGTTAAAAAAAAAACGATTAACTCGCTCGGTATTCGTAATACGTACTTCATAGTCTAAAAATATACCTAAACAATTTTCAATTATGCAATTAACGTTATATTACAGGTAGAGTTGTTAGTTTTAATATGAGCGATAAATCATAGAGGATGACCTTCAATAAAACCGTACAAGGAATTATATATACATATATACAAAGTGAGCGGTAAAATTATTCCTAAATCTCAAATTAAGTAATATAAATTGTAACGTTGCGCTACTCAACGTGAAGAAACGCGTCTTAAAAACCCGTATTATGTACGACGTTATCGTAATGAATGTTACGAATAACTCTTAAAAAAATTATAATGGCGTTAACGAACGAGAGAATTTTGTTTGTTAATTTCGATACAACGAACCGTTCGAAATAGTTTCGGGTCGACGCACACGGACAATGGTATAACGCGCGTGTTTATATACTTCAAAATTATTTACCCCATTCGTTTATGTGAAATATTGGCGATATTTTCGTACGACGACGATACGTTCCGAATAACGGGACGGATAGCGCGCGTGGCACGAAATTGGCGAAATGGCCGCCTGGATTCGACGGACCGACACGAATACGTACTACTACCACTACTAGAACCGTCAGTGATGGGGCCCGCCGCGAATGTGTACGGCCGTACACGATGTGCCAAACCTTGACGATACTGGAACGAACGGAACGCGAGTGAGAGAGGCCGCGAACGAATACCGCGACCGGGGAACTGGTTTTACCTTCAGTGATTACCAAAAAGCTACGACAATAAACGTCCTTGGCTTTTTAATGTACGCGTCGAAACGGACAGCGGCGGCCTGAAGTACTACTGCAACTACTACAACTACTACTACTACTACTACTACTACTACTACTACTACTACTACTACTACTACTACTACTACTACTACTACTACTACTACTACTACTACTAACTACTATTACAACTACTCGGTGGCGTATTTATAAACTTTTTTCGGAAGGTCGTAACGATGAAATAATTTTAAAACACCAATACGGTTTTATTAGAACTTTATAAATAGTTTTACGTAAAAATAAATTCACAAAATCGAACAAATACTTCCGTTAAACGTTAAAATAGTTTGTTTTCTTCGTTGTAATTTACAAACCGACTCTACCTACGATTATATTGTCGACGCGTTTAAAATTTGAGATTTTCGACATATTCCTGGGGTGGGAGTAGAAACCCTTAACTCACCCTCTCATAAATATGCCACTGCAACTACTACTACTACTACTACTACGCGTGCCCGTTACAGGGACGAAATTGGTCCGGGACGAATAAAACATTATTATTCGATCGTGTCTGCGTCCTCGTCCGATATCGGAGAGCACTACGTTCGTCGATGCGGCGCGGCCGTGTCCGATGTTATCGAACGTCACGGTGTTACAAGCGCGAGCAAATTGCGCCGCGCGAGTGAATCGCGTCCGCTCGCCTAATGATATGTTTTATTGAAATTCGCTTTCGTTAATTACGGTAATAACGCCGTAGGCGTTCGTCGGTCGGTTTGGTGTGTTACGCTCCGAATGGGGAGAGGATCAGGTCGAATCTTCGGTTTTGTATAACGCCGGTGTCCGTTTCGCGGAGTCAGTGACAATGGCGAAAAGGATGGCCGAGAGAGAGAGACAAACCCGATGTGGTGTGTACCTCCATCGTAAGTAACAACAGGAGAAGGAAGACCGTTTACGCGGGGACGAAGAAGTTTTTTTTTTATCGACACTTTGTGCAACAATTAGTCTCGACCGTTACACAAGAGATACAAAAACAAAATACAAATTAAAATAACCGAACTAAATTACGTTCCTATATTTTTTAATTTGATAGTTCAAAAGAAATATCTATCGGTATAGCTAAAAGACATCGACGAAATTACGAAAATTAAAAGTGTCGATATTACGCTAAGTATATATAATTTACAATAAAATCAATGGGTGTTGAATCAGAAATCCGAAATTATGAAAAAATGATATGGTGACTAGGATGACAGTACGAGATCGAGAAAAAAGAATGCGATGAGTATTAAACGAGATTTCGACGAAGTTACTTTATATCATTTTTTTAAAAAGTTTTAATCAAAGAACGACATAAATGGTGGCCTATGGCGGCGAATTTGTTCTACTAACTTCTTCATTCATTTTTAATCGTAAGTTGACCACCTGTTGTTATAATTTTGTAAGGGGAGACGACGACGAGGCATAATCTTGTCGTTCACCTACCCGCCTCTCTCCTTTCCCATTAAGGACGTTCTTTTTATCGTAATTTTTCTTTTTTTTTATTATTGACTCACGATAAACGATGACGCCCTACTGTCCGAAATACTGCCCACAAGCCTACCGGACAGTAGAGCTATTGCCGATATGAAAAATAAAGGCGCGTCGTAAGGCCACTAATACGTTACAAACTACGGACACAACAACGACGGGTCAATGACAGTCGGCGGTTAGTTTAGACGCGTGAAATTCTATTTCGTTACCGCGATCGAGGTAAACGAAGCTACCAAGATTGTTTTTTCGCTCGTCCCCCAAAACCACTATCGGTATTCGTTCGTCGCGTAACGAACGTAAATATGTTGTTGATTGCGCTAATTCGGATAGTTTCGTTTTTCGAAACAAGTGTTTCAAATACGGCGGACGTAACGCGTATTCACAAACTGGGTACTTATTTAGTCATAAGACGCGCGTGATCGGCCGAAAAAAGTATTCCAAAAATCATGTAATAACGGGAAAACCCCCGTTTGCGACGCTCGAAAACGACTTCGATCATTTTCTTACCGACTTAAAACGTGAAAATAATTCTGGCGTTAGAGCGTAACTTCGGAAATATTAACCGACGATTATTAATTTTTGGTGTATATTAAAGAATTGAAATCTACGATAAACGAAAACGTGTCTACAAACAGCACAGGTA